>KN495435.1:0-10843 GCA_000787155.1 Scartelaos histophorus
AACAGAATAAATAGAATAAATAGAATACATAATAATAATATGATACATTTAAGACATTTTAAATTGGTCAGATAACCTGCAGTGTACTGTGTCCACATGCTGCCAGTGCCACTACGTGCTTGGATGAGTTTTGACCCGGACTCATGACTGCGCTGAGCGTCCGGTCACTGGGGAGAGAATAGACTTTCTCTCAGACGTGTGAAAAGGGCTCTGCTGGTAATAAGTCCACCCGTTCAAACAGAAACTAACCCGAGCTAAACTTTTGCTATTTGCCATCGAAGCCTGAAGAGTTAAAAATACCACTAATTAGTCCTGTGCCCGGCTTTACAGGGCGGCGAGAGGTAACGGCCCTACACCCATCACCTCATGTCTACTGCACGTCTCATGGGACTGGTATGAGTGCTTAATAAGTGCTAAAAAGAACTGAACTCTATATAAAGGAGCCCTGGAGAGTGTCTATGCACACTACCACCGTCTCTCCTAGTGGATTTTAATTGCTAATTTAAACAAGATTTAAAAGTTAGCACTGGGGTTTAATCAAAGAGTAAGTAATATCTCTTAAGTTTTAATCTTATTTCTGTTTTTGACATGATGAGCCAGGTCAAGAGCTCGCTGTCCGGTGAGCACGGCACAGCTGGGTCCTGGTTACCCCTGAGGAAATGTTGGGAGTCGAGCCCGAGTTTCAGTCCGGAGTCTGGACTTCTGCCACTGTTGGATTTGGGGGGCCCTCGAGGGACGGACTGGCCGGAGAGGAGTCTGCGGTCCCGGTACTGGCCGTGGTACAGCCCCGTGCCCCTCTACGTACCCCACGTCTCCGGGTCCACGCTCCACACTGCTCCTAGTGGTGGTCCGGAGCAGTACAAGTGGAGGGTCGGCCTGGATGTAGCACACTTCTCACCTGCAGAGATATCGCTGAGTGTCAAGGATGGGTTTCTACAAGTGGAAGGTATTTGTTTCATGATTATAAGTTAATATTTAAGTTAATATAATGTATAAAAAGGTATAGCCATAGAAAGACAGCAATACAATTTTAGTTTTAATCATGCAAATATCTTAGCCCCTACAAAATAAGAGATGTTAATATCTGAATTTTTGGCATTAGTTGTTGGAGAGTTTTAATCCCATAAAGATCATTGATATAAAAGTCTTATTTTAGCTACTTTATATTTCCATCTCTGGCAATACTGGTGCAGTGGGTTAAGTGCTTGAGCATCAACCAGATGAATTGAAAAATGGATCATAAACTATATAGGGATTTGAAATTCTAACATTTTGGTGAGAGAATTACTAATGGAGCTAAGAGGCTGGTACTTATTCCCACATTAAAAGAATCCCTCATTTGACTTTCTCTGGCTGCATTTCCTATTAACCTAAAATTAGTTTAGAATTTTGGCCTAATTTTTTGGCTAAGGTAGGACCAGACCTTGCTCTAGATCTGGGGTTGGGTCTCTAGGCTTTTACTTTTGCACTTTTTCTGATTTTTCCGGTCAAATACAGATTTCCCTATGAGGAAAAGTAGCATTTCTAACTCTACAGTGTTTGTTATATTAGTGAATAAATAAGTTACTATGTTTTCTATGACAACATTCAGTCTGCTGATTAAACACTTATCCAAACAGTTTTTCTCTCAATTCACAAAACGACTTCCTAAACCACCAATGAATAAAAAGTTATTGTAACCACATTAGAAAGCTGCTTAAATAATGTGCTGAGGGAAATGAAAAATCACAGCTCTGTGGCAGAACTTCATTATTGCATTGAGTGCTTTGGTTTTGTTGCTTCTCACATAAACTGTAATCCGTCCCCAGGGAGGCACGAGGAGAGGCCGGACCAGCACGGATCTGTAGCCAGATGTTTTACAAGGAAGTACAGGTGAGCAGAGCAAACAGCCAACCAGCGCACGAGGAGGAGGGACAAGTCAGAATATCATTAAATATACGTGAAAATAAGATATCTGCTACTTCATATGGTGCACAAGTGTAGCTTTTTGGGGAGAAACTATAAAACTTTAAATGTAAATCTTGAGACTGATATTAAAGGGGGGTTAAAATGGCGATTACCTTGAAACTTTGCAGCTGCCGTCATCAATATTTCCCAGGGTTGTGATGCTAACTGAAAGCACTGCTCAGTTAGAAGTGCTGTTACACAAATTTTAACACAATCTGACCAGAAGCATCTGACAAATAAAACAGGGGAGATTTTTTGATTTGAAGTGTGTCACATGTAAAATGACTGTCACATTATCTGTCAGTTTTTCCGTTAGTCACTCTCATCTTTTTGTTGAAAATCAAACACCTACGCAGAACCACGGACACTTATTCATCACAGGTTCCTGAAATTGTGTTGTAATTGCTGATGTGTGCTTTGTGTCACCATGGTAACTGCTGAACATTCTGCCAATAGACATGTAGAACACCCCCAGCAGTGACATCCTGCAGGGGGTGCTCTACATCTGTATCTATTGTGTTTTTAATAAGAATCTGATAAATAAAATATCATCAGGTAAGGTAAATGTCGACTATTTTTATTCTTCTAAGACTAAACAGGCCAGTGACTCACGCACAGAACTGTGATCCCATTATAGGCATTAGAAATGATCAAGTTTATGTTTAATCAGACAACTCATTTCAAATGTAAATCTTTAGACACCATTTTTTAGATCTGACACCTCCAGAAATCAGACAATGATCATATTCTCATGTGTTTACGTAAACTTTTTAAGTACATGTAAAACATACAGTACAATTCAATTATTTCAACACAATTTAACAATTTAAAAAACAGTGTAAATTGCACGGTGCATTTCATTTATACAGTATAAAAATGCTTTGTTTAAAGCAGAGTAAACGCTTGTCAGTCAGATGCTCACTGGGTTAGATAATGAGATGTCACACGTTCTGGGTTTGTAAGGGTTCTGCTTTATATTTAGTGAGTGGGATGACACCCCTTTCAATTACAGGCTTCCAGCAGAGATCGATGTCACCAAAATGGTGTCATGGCTTTCAGTGGATGGACTCCTGGCTGTGGAGGCCCCTGTGCCTGCTCCCTCTGATCCTGTGGCTGTTATCATCCCAGTGAAGGTGAGTGTACATTAGAATGAAACAGATTTATTATAGCACTTCATTAGAGGAGCTCAGTGGAGCACAGCAGTCACTGCCCTTATGGCTGTGCTCAAACACATGTTTGTGCATTAAAGAGCCAATGTAACATCATGTACCAACAAGTGGAGGGTCTCCCACCTGCCCGTCTCCATGGAAATGCTTTTGCTTTGTCTAGAATGTTCCACAGTGTAGATTCACTTTATCTATCACAAGGGAGACAAGCAGGTTACAACACTGCTCTACATAACAACTCACATCTGTGGAACTTTCCAGACAAGGCATCAACATCTCCTTGGAAGCAGGCAGAGGGCTAATCTCGTACCAGAAAAGTTACATAGTGCACTTTAACAGTATTGATTTGCTACATAGAAACATGAGAAACAATTATGATGCGTTTGACTATATTTCATTATACTATTATACTTCATTGTAGGTGGAAGTGGAGTCAACAGAGGCTCAGGATGAGACAGAAACCTCATCTGATCCAGAAGAGACCAAAGCAGCAGAAGTAGAAGTAGAAGTAGAAGTCCATGAGGAGATCCCCGTAAGAGGGGATCAGCCTGAAGAAAAAATGGAGGAGGAGATCCCTGTAAGAGAAGAACCGACCGAAGAAAAAACAGAGGAGGAGATCCCTGTTAGAGAAGAACAGACAGAAGAAAATATGGAGGAGATCCCTGTAAGAGAAGAACAGATACAAACTGAAAAAAACAGAGGAGGAGATTCCTGTAAGAGAAGAACCGACCGAAGAAAAAATAGAGGAGGAGATTCCTGTAAGAGAAGAACAAACTGAAGAAAAAACAGAGGAGGAGATCCCTGTAAGAGAAGAACAGACTGAAGAAAAAACAGAGGAGGAGATCCCTGTTAGAGAAGAACAGACAGAAGAAAATATGGAGGAGATCCCTGTAAGAGAAGAACAGATTGAAGTAAAAATAGAGGAGGAGATCCCTGTAAGAGAAGAGGAGCAGACTGAGGAAAAAATAGAGGAGGAGACTCAGGAGAAGAGAGACGAGGAGGACCTTGTAAGAGGAGAAGAGCAGACTGAAGAGAAGAAAGAGGAGGAGAGCTCTGAAAGAGAAGAGGAACAAACTCAAGAGAAGAGTGAAGAGGAAAGCCCTGTGAGTGGAGAAGAGCAGATTGATGAGAAGAAAGAGGAGGAGAGACTAGAAAGAGGAGAGGAGCAGACCGAAGAGAAGAGTGAGGAAGAGAGCTCTGAAAAAATCACAGAAGAACCAAAGTCGGAGTCCACAGACCAAGGTTTGGACGGCCAAGAAGATGTGCATGAAAAGCAGTCTGAGGAGGAGATCAGTCAGTCACAGCAGGAGTTCGCTGCATGCAAGGGCTGTGCAATCAGCCAACAAATCTTATAGACGCCTAACATACCTGCTTTAGCTTGCTTAGTAAAAAGTAAAAAAAAAAGTGTAGTCACAAGCAATTTAGTGTTTTAAGCTTCAAAATAAAACATGGCATTTGCAAATGTTGAAATTGTATTTCTGATTTTTTAAGGTGATTTTAAAGAGTTTTTTAAAGGGCCCATCGCAATGTTTGGATCTACACTATATTCCCAAAAGTATTGGCTCACCTGCCTTTACTCATACTATGAACTGAAGGTCCATCCCATTCCTAACCCATAGAGTTCAGTATGATGTGGGTCCACCTTTTGCAGCTATTACAGCTTCAACTCTTCTGGGAAAACTGTCCACAAGGTTGAGGAGAGTGTTTATAGGAATTTTTGACCATTCTTTTATATTTATACACCTGTGGCCAAGTGATTAGGACACCTGATTCTGATCATTTGAATGGGTGAGCCAATACTTTTGGTAATATAGTGTATGTTATAATGTAGTTTCCTCATCACAAACATACCTGGAGTTGTCTTTGTTGTATTCAGACAAGCAGAGGATGCTACCAGTTCATGTTTCAGGTCTGTGGAGAGGCAAGCTCACTCAGAACAGAATACAAGGCATTTGTTTAGGCAATGAGAACAACTGAATAAAACCAAGACCATATGTTTCTCCATGGAGACAAGCAAATGACGGATGTCCAGCAAGGGATTTTTGCAATATGTTTTGTTATTATATATTGCATTAATCATAGACCGTATATATGAATGGACATAGCTAACGCGTTAGCCGCCCTGTGCCAAACAGGAAGTGCTCCAGGAGGCTCTTCCGGCTCCTTCTGACTCTGGCTCTCATTGACTTACATTAGGATCTTGTCGCTCGTCTCTCTGTACCTGCTGCAATGAGCCTCGTCATCTTGAACTTAAAATGTTCTTATTAACCCGCTCTACATGATCCTGAATTTTTTTTTTCGCTATTTTGTTTTGTCAAAATTTGTCCAAAAAATCCTATTCATAACATAACATAAGCTCCTGTAACCGTTAGCATCACGAGCCTCATTTGAGCGACGCTAAATGCTATAAGTGACGTCACACTTACTTAGTCCACTTTTCTATACGGTCTATGGTATTAATCCAATATATTTTAAATATGAACATGTTTTATAGGCTGAGTGGGTGAGTTTAGGGTGATGACATGTGGTCATTGATGTGTATAAATCTGAACAGTAGCCAATATTATTCCACTCTTAAGGGCAAGAACTTTATTGGCAACAGTGCATTACAAACTTTTAATAGGATAGTGGCAAAGTTTGCATATCACATTTGTAAACAGTGTCAATCTGGGTAAATGTCAAATCTGAAAGTGCTCTAGGATAGAGTGGAGAAGCCTCAAATTGAACAAAACTCACTCCAATCTATTTTTAAATGTGAAATTATTTATAAGTACAAACATCGTTGTGTTCAGTTTTATATTTCTAGATGTGATTAACTTAATAAGCGTTTGTGCGTCTGTGCATTAGTAACGTGTAAATGAATAAAACTCGCCTTAGGATAGACTGGCATCGCTCCAACATTCCTGTTTCCATGGCAACCCTCTGTTTCCTGGTGCATATCATCCCATAGTAATAAATGCAGCTATTTACGTGGAAAAAAACATCAAAGGGAGCCATTCTACCAAAAATATGGAGGGGTTTTATTGTTGCGGATCCAGCCTGGACATTCAAATTTCTCCTTCTGCTCCCACAGCCCGGAAAAGATGATATTATTTCGCATCACACAACATGCAAGGTATTGGCAGTGCAGGCTTCCACGGGTTTGGTCCATTCAGCATGCCCGCTAAGCCCTGTGCTAATCTGCTGCCCAGTTGCTGCTGTTAGCCAACAATAAGCGCACAGACCGACCACTAGCCTGGCGTGGGGCCCAAGTGACACACAGGGAAGAGCTGGCAGGACGTGTGCACCACCACCCGGACAAAGACATCACCGGGAAAGAAAGCTCGACATCAAATGTGCTTGGCAAATCGAGCTACGGTCCCCTCGGTCACTCACCTTTTTTCCTATAGATTTGAAGATAAGACAAAATCAAAGACAGATCAAAATGGTCAATAATATGGGTTTGAATGGCTCTGGGAGATAAGCACACTGTAAGATTTGTAGATGGAAGTTCTTCACCTTCTTTTTAATGGGTCACACCATTTGCACAACCAACGGCATCTCCCCAGGACAGACAACAGGCAACAACTCCAGTGAAACACAAAACCCCCTTATATATCCTGACCTAAACCACTAAGCCCCACACAAAGGTAAAGTTACATATAGACAAATGGCCACATCCACTATTGCACTATTTACAGTTATGTACATGTCTCAGTATGATATTGCACATTGTTATTTAACATTAGCAGCTTTTTAAATATAATTTCATAGATGGATAATTAGTTAAAAACATTCCCTCAGTTCAACCTTCCCTCCCTTAACAGCACTTGGCAGAGACCAAATCAGGGCGATGGGGCACCTGACCAGCACTGATAAGGCCCGCCTCCAAATCAGTGCCTCCACCAATCACCTCAAAAGAAAGGAAAAGAGGAGTGGAACAGGGAAAATGAACATGGCAACTGACTGACAGGGCTAAGGATGTAAATCATATAGGTACAAAAGATTATCATTATTATCATTACTGGCACCATCATCATCAATATATAATAGCAGCAATAAAAAAATAAAATAATAATAATAATAATAAATGAAGGTATACACCTAGGTGAGGGCGTGGTCTTCAACTCCCTCACACACACGGAGATTGTTGGTGCATTTCAGATGAGGTGATAGGTCAATATAAAAGGGTTTTTATTACGCTATTTTCTGACCCGTGTCATAATGTTGTCTCCACATACCCTGGAGTTGTGTTTTGGTCCATTCACACATGTTTAACACACCTAGTCTATATATTTAGGCTAAGAAGACAGAAAAAAACTGGTATGTTCCACCTTGTGATGTCAGTTGTCATGTGGTAATACAGGAAGAGCTCCACTGTGTTTGTAAACTCCACCTTCACTAGAATACGCTTGATAATTTCATCTTTAGAATTGCCAATCTCTACTGAACTAATGGTAAAAGGAGCTGTTAACCTGAAAACTACCACTACATGACATCACAAGGTGAAACTGAGAATTTTGAGCTTTGGAGATGGAGACAAACTAATGATAAACATGAGTGAATGGAACTATGACTATGGTTGAAAAGTAGTTTATTATTATAATACAAGAAATTAATGGGTCAACTCAAAGTACTGATTAGGTTAAATATTTGAGGATCTACCTTTGGATATTTCATGGCAAAGTATCATACAGTGTGCACAATTATTAGGCAAATGGTCATTTTTCCTAATATTTGTGCACACAGAATTATTAAGCAAGTGGGTATTTTGACCATGATTTTTATGCGTATCAAACTCCAAGCTGTATAAAGTTCTTATTCTTATAAAATTCTTATTGGATTTAAGCATAATCTGTGATTGGCATTTGTCTAAAGAGGGAGGGTGTGGCCTAAGGAGAGGAACACCCAATATCAAGGTGTGAAGAATTATAAGACACCAGACACAGAACCATCAAAAGTTTTGCTGCAAATTGTCAAGTGTCGCAAGAATCGCGCTGAGAAAAAAAAACCAAAAAACAACACAAATTAACAAGAGATTTGAGAAGAAGAATCAAACATGAAATTACCAGGATCCCATTATTCTCCAGCGCTCTCATAGTCAGAAGTACAAGGAGTTCAATGCTCAGAGACATGGCCAAGGTAAGGAAGGCTGAAACCCGACCACCACTGAACAACAAACATAAGCTAAAACATCAAGACTGAGCCAAGAAATATCTGAAGACAGATTTTTGGGTTGAAGATGGACTCATGATCTCCAAAATCTACTGCCTACTGTATCAGCATCTTTCAAAAGGACCATGATTTTTATGCAGGACAATGCTCCATCATATACTCGAAGTACTGCACTGTGCCAGTAAAGATGATAAAATAGGCTCCCTTCCCCTCCTGACCTAAACCCTACTGAGAACTCGTGAGCCCTTCTTAAAAGGAGATTTACAGTGAAGGAAAACAGTTCACTTCTCTGAACGACGTCTGGGAGGCTGTGGTTGGTGCTGCACAAAAAATGGATCGTCAACAGATCAAGAAATGTACAAACTCCATGAATGGAAGGGTTATGACTATTTTTGAGGGGAGGTGGCTATATGGTCACAACTGAAAATTAAACATGTGAAATGGAAAATTATCAGTTTTGTAATAATTAATAGTTGGCCAATAATCGTGCACACATAGATTTTCTCCCAGGACAGGCGACAAAACTTCACATTTTCCTTCTTTAATATTCAGGCTTCAGGTTATTAACATTTTGGACTGACTGAAAGCACTGTAGTTGTTTAATTATAACATGAATCCTCATAAATACAGTTTGTTTAATACATATGTAGCTATAGAAGATCCCAGGAAAAACATCAGACATCTCAGTCCAAAAAAGTGCAGTACTGGGAGCAGTAAAAATACTCCCAAATACTCGTCCAGCTCCCAGGACTCGAGCTGGACGAGGATGAGAGAAAGAGAGAAAGAGAGAGAGAGGGAGAGGGACCACCCATGGAGCGTTAGGAAGAGATTTTGTATTTTTTTTATATAAGAAAATATGGCACCAAACTGGATGCTTTAAGACCATCATTGTTGTGAGTGTCTATTTGCAGAACTCTAATGAATTGCGTGGGTTTAATATCTATACAGATTGTACATTTATATATGGGAGCCAGACAGTGACTCACTTGGATCACTTCATCACTTCATTCTCAGAGATGTTCATGATTAAACTCAAACAAACTGAATAAAGTCACATAAAGCCACAGCAGAGGAGATTGTTAAATGAAATCTTGATTACACCGATAACTCCATTTGAAAAAGTCATTTATTGTCGTTGCTGTCGGGAACATGAATTAGCTGGAAATATATATTTTTTATATAAATACACAAAGCAAAAACTTGTAACAATAAAGAAATTAAATCAGTGGTTTCATTAAATAATGCAACACTGGAGGAAAACAAAGTAAATTCTATAATGGTGCATTGCCTGATACAGATTCTTCTAGTTTGATTGAAATTCATGTTAACAAAACTAACCAAAAGGAAAAAATACATTGGCATTCAATTTTTGTAACAAGTAAGACAAAAACTTGCATATTTGTAGACATAAAACTGACAAGGCAAACTGGTGATCTAACCTTGACATCATAACCAGACTTACAATCAGACATTTGAGTTTTCCCTTTTTGCCACTGGGTAAATGTACATGGGCAGTAAAAATCAGATAAATAGAAGAACAACCTAATTATTAAATCAGATTTTTGGTGTTTCATGCACATAAGAAAGCTGAACATCAAAAAATATCAGATGAGATGTAATTGGTTTTAATTAAAGTCGTAAAATGGATTTTAAAATTACTCTTTCAAACATTTTCTCTTTCATTTTTATGGTTTTTATGCATAATTTTCCAGCTCAGGTGTGAAAAACCAGAAAGAAATCTGATTATACTGTTATTTACTTTTATGTACCTGTGATAAGTCATGTGAGGGTCCTTTGGTTTAGGTCTGCAGCCAGATGCCTCGCCAGAAATCAGATAACGCTCTGATTTTTACTGTCCATTCAAACCTACTAGCACAGCTCTAATTGCACTTAGTAAAACTGCCTACGTAGTTCTAATCGTTGCATGTCTGAAAATGTGCGGCGCTTATTTGGCTATCCGTTAAACCATGGGTGCCTCTGGGGGCGGGGGGGCCTCAAGGTGCTCTGTGTCCCCGGGTAACAGGTCCTCATTGCTGAAGAGGTGATAGGGAGGAGTCTGTCGTGCTTCGATGATGAGTACGCCCTCTGGTGACAAGGAGGCGAACACCGTCACCGGGTCCACGTCAATGGGGATTCTGCAAAAAGAAAAGAAAACAAAAGATATTACCAACTCAGTGACTCAATTATCTAAATTTTAACTCAATTTTACCATCAACTAGTTCATACTCATTTAAAACTATGTAATCCCCATGTAAAAATAACTCTTGTGAGCTTTAAACCATGTCAGAATACTGTTAAATCATCAAAAATATAGCTGGAGTTGTGTTTTGTTTCATTCACACATGTTGAGTAATCCTTTATTATTAGTCTGTCTGCATCTCCAAACATCAAAATCCTCTGTTTCACCTTGTGATGTCACAGAGAGGTAATTATCAGCCACATTTTACCTTTAATTCTTTAGAGATTGACAATTCCAAGGCTGAAATTATCCAAATGATTCTAATGAAGTAAAAACACAATGGATCTTAATTCACAGCATATTTTATTTGCTCTTTCCCCATTTGCTTATTTTAGTA
>KN495435.1:11897-24173 GCA_000787155.1 Scartelaos histophorus
ACGCAGTGAATATCTGACATTTTTATTTTGAATTTGAAACCTATTGAAAAAGCGCACTTCAAATTTCAGCAACTAAAATTCACAATATAAAAATAACTCTCTCATTTTTTTCAGATTTAAAAAATTTAAAAAAAGTGGTGTTTAAAATTCAAAATCTGATGGAACAAATTATCTTCTCTACGGTTACCCAAGACTTAAAAGAGCAGAAGTTGGAAATGATGTTAACAGAAAGAGAAATTTAAAAGTTTTGCCGCACAAGCAAACGCACCATTTTTGTCACAGTATCTCAGCAATGAAGTATACAAAAATATATAAAAATAAATAGAAATGGATGCACCCAGATCACCTTTACGGAGTTACACAGTGTTGAAATCTTAACAGTAAGTGAGGATTTAAGATCTGACTCTAGAAACTAAAAGTTGAGTTGGCAGAACGGGCTTGTGTGTGCTCAGAGTGTGTTAAAAGCGCAAGTGGGAGGAACAAAATGAGACGAGCGCACACAGAGCCTGAAGATACTGCAGCGTATTTCCACTCACAGGTCAAACTACACTGTGACATCCCTCCAAAAGTCTTCTACTAAACTTTTCTAAACACACCACGCATTTTTATCGACATTTTATCGATACCGAGGGCAAGAATCAAGTGTCACTGGCGAGATTTTATTTTATTTTGACGGTTACTAAAAGCCCTCTCCTCACTTTTCAGATATCGCGGCTCTTCTCACACTCAGGAGATGATGGTGCTTCTATTAAAAACGAAAAAAAAGGGAGCAGTTTCCATGCAGGTGTGAGCTGTGCATCCAATTAAAGACAGTCTGCCACTCACACGTCGCACCTGTATCTCCATCTGCGCCCGCGGAACCAGTCGCACGCACAAACGATTATTCAACATTAGGCGTTTTCTTTCTCTTTTCTGTCACTTTTTTGGATGGAAAGTGTCCTATTTTCCACAGCCGTTTTGCGATAATTGGCTTCCCAAAACTCGCGGCGGGATTTTTGATGGACACCGGCCAGAATGACGGTGTATACGAGGGAAACGCTGATCCGCTTTACCAGACACTATTGTTGTGAATGAGAGCGTGTAATATGGGGAACATTGGAGCTTAATTATCGCAGAGTGGCCACGTTTGTTTAACTTTAAAAGACGACTGCTGTGTGTGTTCAGCGGGGAAGAGATTTGAAGCGTCTCTGTTCAAGCAGGTTTTGACCAAATTTGTCCTGGAACATTTAGTGGCTGTGCAGTTTTAAGTCCAAATGCTCTCACTTAAAGCTCCGGTTTGGATCATTTTGCCAAAAAATATACTGTAATAAAAACTTTTTTTTTTTTTTTTTATTATGGGTGTGTTAATTGCACTGAAAAATATATAAATCCATATGTCCTTACAATGATCAGGCTAACTCTTATTCTTAACCTGTTTGTTGCCATGGAAATGTCGTTTCCTTGGCTATAATATTCCACAGTATGGCATAATCTATCTGTCTGTCTGTCTGTCTATCACCATGAATGTGTGATGGTGACTTTCTATTTCCATGGAATCATGTAGGCCGCGGACCGGTACCGGTCTGTGGGTCATTTGGTACTTGGCCGCACAGAAAGAATAGATAACTTTATTTATCTGAAAGATATTTTACTTTGAAAAATGACCCGATTCTCTGTTACATCCGTCTACGTCACTCTTGACACAGGTCCAGGCGCTATTCTCGGTCATGTGGTAGGTTAGCGCTAAAATGAAACGAGCTAGCAAAATTAGTAAAAAACAAACATCTTTGGAAAGTTTCTTTGCAAAGGGGAAAAGTCTCAGCCAGGAGACAGAAGAGGAGCCTACGACTTCCAAGAAAAAGAAAGCTACATTTAATAGACAATATCAGGAGTCCTACTTAAAATACGGATTTATCCCAACAGGAGATTCTCACGCACCGAGCCGCTCTGCATAATATGCGGCGACCGGCTCTCGAATGAGGCAATGAAGCCCTCAAAACTGCTTCACCACGTGGAATGCAGCTCATATCACATTATTTTGTTGTATTTATCCGCCACACCTTAAACGCCGGTCCCTGAAAATATTGTCTGACATTACACCGGTCCGTGGGGCAAAAAAGGTTGGGGACCGCTGATGTAGGCGACTTTCTACATAGTATCTCTATTAGTCTGACCATGGACCAATGGACATGCTGCTAATTTTTCTTTTAGACATTCTTCACTCCCATTTTTGGCCAGTAGAGGGCGCCAAACACATAATCCACCAATGAGTAAAAGTCACATTGCCGTCTCTTAACTTAAGGGCAATCACACAAGAACTGATATGGAATGAATGACTTTTTTGATGCTGATAACTTGTTCTAACTTACTAATGAGAAGTAATCATGTTTCAATATTTGTGAACTACACACATATGATAATATTTAACTGGGAAATTCTATTGTGTGAGCATAACTTTCAGGTAAAAGTTGAGGTAGACATGTATTCTATGTGATACTATAGCAGAACATAGCAGAGGTGAGTAGCCACAGGTCTCCATGCATCATTCCGAGAAGAGTAGCTTTAAATTCCAGTCAGATTACATCATGTACTAACTGTAACTCACTTGTCAAATTAAATCTATGTTCAGTGTTAAGAGAAAATTCGTGCCACATTTGGAGCACAGATTGATAGAGCTCGACCGCAGAGGTGCACGGCTCTGGAGGCACTTCCTTCTCCCACAGCGCGACCATATATGGGCGTGCGGCGGTCTTAGCGCAGCAGCCTCGTGTCTTTGCGAGTTAATATAAACATCAGTTTGACCTGGCCTTGTTTCTTCAGGCACACACTGGTTTAATTAGAGAAAGCCCCGCGCCGTAAAGCCTCGCACACGCACATGTTGTGTTTCCACGCTTGTTGAGGACGTTACATTAGAGACTGATGCTAACTTTAATTATAGTCACGAGTAGAGCTGCTAGATTAATCACAAGCCAATCGAAATGTGAATGGATGCAATTCGAAGTAACATATATATAGAAAACAGCTCTAAACATGGTCTGAAATGTGATTCTTGTAGTTTTTTGTAAATTCTTCTTACAATTTGAACTTCTAATTTGCAAAACTTATCAGAAACATTGCAGATATGTTCCCCTTATCCTCTAATACTAGTCACTACTTGCCAAACTGTCATCCAAACTCTAACTTTGACCTATTTTAACTCCTATCTGATCTTTATAGCAACAATGATTTATTTTTTTACCAGTTGATGGTCGTTGTGAAACACGTCCCCCTCCCCTCTCCCCTCACTGGGCTCAGGCCGGGTCAGCCAGTCTAATTACGGATTGCAGCTTTAAACCGTGTTGCTGATCTAATAATAAAAAGTTTACAAGGGACCCCATAGGATAGACAACTCCCCGTCATGTGTGTGTGCGTGTGTGCGCGTGTGTGTGTGTGTGTGTTTTGTCCAAACGCTGTGTGAAATCTCCACTCCCACACTCGCACAAACACTATCGAGCGTATTGAGCTAGAACATGGAGGCTGTGCCCAAGAGAACAAGGTCAGGCCAAGTCTATTTGTGTGTAGACAAATACAAGTTGCAGCGGTAATAGAAACACAATCTAAACCGAGGCATTGCACTAAATTCAATATAGATAATGTACGAGCGTGGAGACGGCGGTAGCGTGTTGTGGAAGTGGTGCGAGGAGGCCGAGTGTGTGCGCTGGTGTGAGGCGAGCATCACTGGGACGACCAAGAAGCTACAAACACTAAGAAGTGCAGAGTTGTATAAGCTCTGAGCTAAAATGGAGACTGTATTTCACCCTTTACGTTATTACACATGGAGATACAATTTCAGTTTGTGATTTAGCCCCCGATTTTTAATTGTGTGTACTAGAAAACTACCACTAACCATGATATTTGTGTAATAGCGGTAACAACAGAAAAAAATAATGAAAATGTGTGCTATTTAATTAAAGAAACAAGAATTCTACACTTCACAAACCCACCTGATCATTGTATTTCATTTCCTGTATATATGGTAGTTCATAAGTTACGCTGAACATTTTGTCTTTAATCTGCTTTGATCCATCTTTTTCCAGTTTGTGTTATTTTATTATTATTAATAAGTAGGCCTATGATTTCATTACTGAGTGAAAAAGGTTGTACAGATGTCAGAAATAACCTTGACTCAAACCTAGATACTTAACAGATACTATTCTACTACTATTCTTAACTAGATACTTATTCTACTTATGACACAATGAAAATTCCCTTGACATTTCACTCCACATTATTAAAACACAAATAAATATCTAGCAATCTATATTGAAAAAAATAATAAAATAAAATGCATCTATAAAAGAACTAAGAATTTCGAGATTTTTGACTACAATATGGTGTATATTGTCTAAAGAGAGTATTTTAATGTAGTAAATTGTATTGATTCTCAGTATTTTTAGTATCAAAATTCAGTTTAAGACATTCTCCAGCAGCCTACAGCTACAAATCCAACATGAATTGACGTTCCGATCATTCCCACTTCTCCATAAAGTTCAGTTCCTCCTCCATCTTTAAGGCATGTAGTCCAGTTGTTCTTTCTGACAATGTCAAATCCCAGCTGCTGTGTTTTGTGGGACCTCAGCCTTAACTGGCCACCTCGTGGTTTATTTACCACCGGCACGTTCTATCTCACCCATTGATTTTGTACAACTGCCAACAAACTGTCCAATATGCTTTTCCCCGGAGCAGAAACACACAAGACACGAGCTGGACAAAGTGTGTGTAACTTATAACCTATGAACACACAGGCGGACGCGCGGTGCATTTACAAACAGGGCCGTCGCGCTCTGCTTTAGATGCCGTTCACGTCCTGCTGTTGTCCAGATACGTGACCTCAGGTTTGAAAACTACCTCAACAACACGTCTGAGATAATAATTTACATATTTAACCCAAGTGCGCATGAAGCAGAACATCTCCCCATGGAGCTGGACGAGGTTAACGCGAATCTACTGATGTTTGTGGGTTAATGTTTGAAAAGTAACACAACTATACTGCTGAACTACATTGGCTGGTTTCCTTTTTGTATGAGTTGCATGAATACAACATGTTGCAGCTAAACTATACTGAAGAAATGTGGGGAGCATATTTAGATAATGTGTTTAATTAAAATGAAATGAACTGAAACTGCTAATTCAACTCTTTCATTACATTTTTACAGTTCACATAGAATTAGAAGACCACTGCAGTTTTTTATCTATTTGCTTATTTGTTTTTGGTTAACAAAATGTATTTGGTAACTGGAACATTCATTCATGCCTTATAATTTATCGTGCATAACATGTTTCTCCTTCCTTTCGCCAAGAGCAAACAAACAGAAGACTAACGCCATTAATCACTCTAAAACTACATTCACAAGCAAGGTGAGTGAAGTGTCTCGCCCAAGGACACAACAATAGGCCTGTTCTGAAGCCTGATATAGCGGTACAGAGAAATACTGCGACAAATTATAACATTTAAACTACTTTAAATAATGCAAGAAAATCCCAGTAAACCATTTTTTTAATTAAAATGAAATGAACTGAAACTGCTAATTCAACTCTTTCATTACATTTTTACAGTTCACATAGAATTAGAAGACCACTGCAGTTTTTTATCTATTTGCTTATTCGTTTTTGGTTAACAAAATGTATTTGGTAACTGGAACATTCATTCATGCCTTATAATTTATCGTGCATAACATGTTTCTTCCCTCAGTTCGCCAAGAGCAAACAAACAGAAGACTAACGCCATTAATCACTCTAAAACTACATTCACAAGCAAGGTGAGTGAAGTGTCTCGCCCAAGGACACAACAATAGGCCTGTTCTGAAGCCTGATATAGCGGTACAGAGAAATACTGCGACAAATTATAACATTTAAACTACTTTAAATAATGCAAGAAAATCCCAGTAAACCATTTTTAGCAGAATTAACCAATAATTTGCCATAGAAAATACCCCCAGATTTGCTAAGAAAATGTACATATGATAAAAAAAAAAAAATAAAAAAAATCATAGATACCGTAAGTTATAGTTTATTTTTGCCTAGTAGAACCCTGTCCTCTGCCCCTGAATGCAACATGTGAATTAACCAATAATTTGCAATAGAAAATACCCCCAGATTTGCTAAGAAAATGTACACATGATAAAAAAAAATATAAAAAATCATAGATACTGTAAGTTATAGTTTATTTTTGCCTAGTAGTAGCCTGTCCTCTGCCCTTGAATGCAACATGTGGCCCCTGTTTCAGAAAAATCCAAGAACCACCACTGCCTCTGCTTTATATTGACTGTGATTTACCATGAGCATAAATAAACAGAACCACAAACAGCTTGTTGAGTCTCATTTAAAAGAAACGTCCCTCTCAGACAAACGCGAATAATGACAGTCATCCCGTCTCTCCCGGATTTGTGTATTGAGGCCAGTTATTTATATATGATCCCCTCTTGTTCCCCTCCCCCTCCACACACTGGGCCTGTCATCGGCGTCAGGTTGAGCTCCGATCGGAAGCACGGACCATCACAGGGTTTTCCAATTAAAAGGATTGTGATCTGAACTGTGTCCAACGTGCACAACAGCTCACTAATTAGCACGAGGAAGCGAGCGCCGACCGAGTGACGCGCCGCAGACTCCAGACGTGCACCAGTGATTAACTCAACTGTTTGAAACCTTCATCGGCCAATTAAAAAACTCCTACTGTACGTGGAGAACCAAAGGGTGTATGAGCCCACAACTTTTAACTTAAAATACTGACATTAAAATCATCAAACTGTTACTATTAAACTTTTAAAGGGCCAATTACTCTATTTTCTGATGTACGTTATAATATTTTAAACTCCCTACACCTTCGTTAGGATCATTTGGATGATTTTGGCCCGAAAATTGCTGATTTCTATTAAAATAAAAAAAGTAAAATGTAGCTGTAAACTTGAAAACTTCATGACATCATAAAGTGGAAGTCATTTTGAACTTTGGAGATGATAACGAATTGTTAGTCAAACGTAAGAATTAATCAAAATGCTCCAAATATTTTAAGGAGGTAACAATAATAAGTACATTTTGCGTAATATGGGACATTTATTTTAATGTAATAATAAAAAAATCTATTTATATTCAAGTTACTGTGACTGTTTTAAAAGAATTACGTGACTCTATCTACTTACTGTATTTTCTTAGTAAAATTCTTTGTCACTATGCCTCCTTCTTCCTGTTTTTCTTCATGTTTTCCTGTTGAGAAAAAAGCAAAGTGAATAAATCATTATTTCAGATTCATTGTCATAAACTGTTACACCCTTTTTTATCACATGGTCACAAGTTTTCAGAGGTTGTGGTTGGAATTTTGCAATGTTAAATCATGATAATAACTTCCATCGACTGCAGAATTGTCCACAAAATTTTAAGTTGATATAAATATTCAATGTATTAGTATATTATAGATACAAAAGTAATTAGTTTGTATTTATAATGAGTCATAGAAGTTCATAATTCAACCATCAACAGCTAAAATGTTGCTAAAAAGCACAGAAATTTCCCATTAGTACAAAGAAAATGTACACATGATAAATATTGGCTCCAAATTTGTGTTTCATTGGTCATTTATTTAATGATAAATGTGATTATTATGAAAGTCCTACTGCAACATATAATACTAATGCTAGAAAACTACTAAAACACTATTTATTTTTATGTGTACAGGGAAATCCAAAATCCGAAATATTGGCTCCAAATTTGTGTTTCATTGGTCATTTATTTAATGATAAATGTGATTATTATGAAAGTCCTACTGCAACATATAATACTAATGCTAGAAAACTACTAAAACACTATTTATTTTTATGTGTATAGGGAAATCCAAAATCCGAAATCCAGAGCTATTTATTTGCAGTATTATCTGACAGAAACAGGTGTATCCAAACCACATTGATAAACTTTCTGTCAACATCCACAGACGGCAGATCAAACACATGGAAAACTCAACTTTTTCCCCGGCAACAGGAAGAGGGCGGATGATACCAAAGCGTTTCATCATTTGTTGCGTAAACATTTCCATCACGATGTTTAAATACTGAGACAGTTTTTTATTTGTTTTGTGTTTCCAGGAATGACCCAGACGTCTTGGTGTAACTTTCGGGGGAGTTTGCCTGGTCCTGCGTCTTCTTTTTGCTGCAGCTGCTCCAGGCCCGTTAAATGTCAGCGGCCTCCACCTCTCTGTGCTATTCTACACCCTCATCCAGAGCTGCATGGACACAGCTCACTACTGTCTCATCGCTGTGAGAACTTTCCCTCATTACACTTTGTCCACAGATATTTAGAATAACAGAGGTGTGGTTGTTTCTTCGAACAGTTGTGCCAGATTCCTGAGCCTTAATGTAATATATCCATTCTACAAGGAGATGAATGCAATCTCCCTCTCAAGGGCTGTTACGCAACTGTGTACAGCTTGTTTCTCCCTCCCTCGAACACCACTTTTCTGCTTTGTGCGAATGTTGATCTCAGTGAATAAGAAAACTGATGCTAAATCGCAAATCATCTCCAAAAGGAGGTAAATAAACTGGAGAACAGTTAGATGATGTGTCTTGCCAAGGGACACAACAACAGAGGACTGGAGGAAACGCAGAATTATCGTTTTTATTCAGCAGTGACAATGGCACAAAGTAGCCCTGCCACGAGGAGCCAGTAGAACATTATCTATGCCCTGTCAATCTGATGAACATAAAGATGAGCTGTGGTGTTATTTGGTCAATAAATGTTTGAGCCCTGAGGCCTGTGACCGCTGGGGCAGGCCCAGTTTTAGAAGCCTGTGGTGCAGCTGATGAAATGACCCAACTGGCATACCAACAATGTGCCTTTGTGAGCTCTTTTTAGGATGGGTATCCCTGGAATCTATGAGCCTCACCGGACACACACATGTCTACAACATGTCGGCCTAAAGAATCAGACACTGATCTGCAAGGGGCAGGAGGAGCCACGTGTACAATTGTCTCTAGAAGCTTCTCTGCTCCGAGGGCTGAGCTGTTGTCACAGGCCACAGTCTAAAAGCAGCACAGGAACAAGTGAGGAGTGAGTCTGCAGGAATCTGAGACAGGTGTTAGAGCTCAGGGTCTGCCAGGGCGCCCCTGTGGCCACAGGCAGGACTGCGCCGCTCTGGGCCCAGACAAGGGCAGGATTAGAACCATCACTCTCCAGGAGCCCAACTTTCATTTCAATAGCACTTGGTTATGTGGTCTGTGATTCACCAACACACTTTTTAAAACATTTTTGCTTCCCACAAAACTAAAAATAAAGCTAAAGCAAGTCTTTACGACGAGTCATCTCTGGAGTTTAAACTTCAAACGTCATTAGGCTTGTATAAGAGTGGAAACTTTTGTTTGAGTTACTTAGTTTAGAGTTATCAGTATTTCAGGCTGAACCGTGTATATTAGTAAATGACATGTCAGAAGGGTCCCGTTAGATTCCATATTGGTCCCGTTTCAGGCCAACAGGTGCGTCACTTTGGTCGTTAACAAAGGTTCAAAAGGCCTCATGAGCCATGTGAAGAGCACGGCACTCACCTGACACTTCCACAAAACCGTCTCGGGTTTTTACGTGCAGCTCCTCTGGCTTGAAGCTGTGCACATTGACGCACACTTTCCAGGGCTCTCCGTTGGTCGTGGCTGGGGCGTTATGTGACGTGGGCTCCCCGTATCTGCTCGTGTACAGCGTGGGTCCTCCCGTGGACGTGCGCGCGGGGAAACCTGTGCGTAAACCGCCGCTGAAAGGCATCGGTCCTATCCGCGTACTGAGGCGACCAGGCCGTGCCCAGCCTGGCCAGTCCATAGCGAGGTCATCGGAGAAGGGAGACATCCCAAAGTCCTCATTCATGAAGCGGGACGCGAGAGACTGGTCCCGGAATGGAGACTGGTCTCTGAACGGGGACTGATCTCTGAAAGGGGAATCACTGAAAGGGTCCCGGGAGAAGCGTCGCGGGCTCCCCATAGCGTAATATTCTCCCTCAGCCATGAGTCGAAAGTTTCAAATGGAACAAAGTGAAACAAATAACGAAGTAGAACTTTCAAAACTTTTACGTCCTCGGAATTAAGTTGCGCATCACCTTTACGCACGGCGTCCCGTCCTGATCCCACAGCGGTTTATTCCAAGCCTGTGGCCTCTGCTGTGGCTGCGGGTTTTATACTGAGCGCAGACGTCCCACACGATGTGTTCACGCAGTAAGTGTCGGGAAAGTGCTGGGGGGATCTGGGAGCACAGGCGCACTGCAAAAAGACTTGACTACATAACTAATGACACGATGACCCTCTGACTCCTCCCACTCACTCTAAACTAAACTCCGCTCTGAGCTCTGCCCCCAATAAATCACCCACTTTACTTGACAAAGCAGATGAAGGAAACAACTGGGAACTATTCATTGTTTAATCGATTAAAACGTGAACCATGAAAATCTGACAACTTTGTAGCAAACAGCGATACATGTTCATAAAGTGGTATTATTAGGAATAAAATAGCACATATAGAAGCTAAATGAGGTTATATAAAGCTCCTAAATCAATACTGATACAAATTGTTATTGACAACAAAGGTCAACAGAGTCTGTGTATGAGACTTTCTCCCATTCAGGAGATTCAACATTTTGGAATCGTTAATCTTTATGGCAACTGTCCTTATGTTTTTGTTTTTGTTTTTTAAAATCATTCTGGCCCCATGGATACGTGTGTAATGTGTATAATTTTACAGTGTACATGTGCAGCTGATGCAGGGCGGGCCTTTCTCTTGCCCAAATAAAGTTGTGCGCTCCTGTCAGTCAGCTGCTGTGCCCCCTCCTATGTGTGACTCAGTGGCTTTTTATTAACTCTTAGGTCATGGTGCCTTGGAGAAAACTCTTTAACGTCATTCAGAGACTAATATTACAACTCTAGGTGCATGATGCTACAGACTGTTATAAGAAGAAGACGGCAGGCAGTTGAAGATAGAAGATGATTTTATATCACTTGTTATTCTCAACAGGCAGAGACAGAGAGGTCAGGGATAGTTCCAAGTGACAGTGTTTACCATTACCCAGCTGAGACAGCTTCAAAGTGGCAGCAGAAGCAACACACATCTCAGAAATAGTCCTCTTGATTCAAAATATAGGAGGTGTGTTTTGTTATGCACCCAATAAATAGTTCACTATTGCTATAAGAGCTGGTTATTATGGAAAAAACAAAAAAACAAAACTGGCAACATCAGATGACGTGATACTGAGGCAGAGAACTTAGACTCAGACCAGCTATTATTGGCCGACAAGCCTGAAATGGTCCAATTGATCATAAGCAGTACTGTTTACTGCAAATAGAAGCAATGATAACTTCAGTACCATCACATTATGATACAGACCTAAAAGTAACGCTATAACTCTTAAGGTCCAGTCAGAGCTACGTAAAATTCATCCATCTGAATGATCCACTGTCCTGGCTACTGTTCTTCTTGAAAGACAAAGTTTGGACACCCCTGTTCTAGATAAAAGTTGGTTGCTGTTTTGTTGCATCATCGTGACCAATCGTTACCAAACTGTTTGGGGGAAGCTTTGTTTTTATTAAAGAAACACACTGTGATCAAAAAGCAAAAAATATGTTGTCACCTTTTTCAACAATTTTATGTTCATTCAAAGTAAATAATGCGATTTTAAGATATTGAATTAAAAAATATGTTCATATATTATATCACATATATACGGTCAATGTTTCATTTTTTGAATGAGAATATATTTTCTTTACGTTTAACTACTTGACTCAGAACCATTAAAGTTACAAAACATTGACTTTGATGCATAAGAATCTCGAGCTGCTGTAGTTAAATTAACTATGACGCTGCAATGAATTTTGATCCCCAGAGGTTGCCGTAGTTTTCTATTTGACTTCACCAAATTGATACATAATGTAGTACATAAAATGGCTCTGGATTTGGATGCAACCAAAATGTGATCTGAGCACTTTTTATTCCAATGTGAACATAACTTTTTTACTATAACATTCACATTCTGCAAAGCAAATCACTATAATCAATCAGTATGCATATTTACATCACATTACTTTACATTACTCTGTACATGTCCCAAGTAGATTTCTGCACAATGTAAACTTTACACAGTGAAATGAGGAGGGGTCACTGGCTTTGCATTTGCTCCAATAAAGTTTGACAAAACAGATTATCACCTCATGCTTTGTGGGTGAAGTCTGTAAGTGCATAGAACAGCTATGCCAAGCACAGAGAAGTCCAACCATCCAGGAGTCCACACTGTCTAATAATAAT
>JACN01052215.1:0-11963 GCA_000787155.1 Scartelaos histophorus
ACATAAATAAATACATAAATAAAAATATATAATAAAAAAATTATAAATAGTGTAATACGAGTCCTTTAAGTCCAGATAAAATGTAAAAAAAAATAAAAATAAAATAGATATAGAATAGAAATAGAGGATAATTACTATTACCAAAATATAAAAGATAAGAGATTAATTTTAGATTAGCGTGGTTAGCACTGGGCCGGTTCTTAATGGATACTGTAAGGCCCAACTGCAGGTATTGCTACTTCGCAGTGACATGACACTGGGGGTGTTCTACATGGATTTCTTTGGTGGAATGTTCTACAAAGACTGTACTGACAAAATGCACACATTAGTAAGTACTGTAAAAAGTTTTAACTTAGTCTGAAAACTTAAGGGAATGTACAAAATTGATTTAAGCAACACATCTTCAGCTCGTGATCAATAGAAGCGCATCGTCCTGTGTTTGATTTTCAACAAAAACGGACAGAAATTAACCTATTCTGAGCAACTTAAGAATAAACTTGATTTTATTGTCTGAAGAAAGAGTTAAGTTTTCAATTAGCTTTGCTTTATAACAACTTTACAATATCCTATAAATATAATTCTGTATTTGTTTAAAAAAGGCAGATCTGTTCCTTAACTAAAATCTCACCAAATCATCCTTCCATCTGTGCTCGGATTTAGATTTTCTTTTTTTTTTTTTAAGCACTGCTGCATTATGTCTGACAGAAATAACTCCATCGTTGCAGCCAGATATTGGTACAGTGAGTCAAACATTTTTCACTCTGTACCAGACGGTCACTGGAATCAGCTGCAAGTCATAGCAGATGGACAGGAAGGATTTTATGTTAAAAAAAATTTAAAAAAAGGATTGATTTTTGCATGTTTAAATGTTCCTGTACGCCACAAACCAGGAAGACGTTTGGAAACATTCAACGACAACTTGACTCGCCTACGACTGTGATAAAACCCTCTGAAGTAAATGTGATCGGGGTAAAATGAGACTGCATATAGAGTTGTGCGTCACTGAAGAAATAATAAAAACTGAGGCATGGTTGTAACTGTTGATTGGCATAACATAATGGAAAGCTACAATGACATGAACGTGAAGAAAACCGGGACATTTTCTCATTTTTCCTCGATTTTGAGATCGCCGGAACTTACCGTTGCATGTTTCCAAACGTCTTACTGCTTTGCGTGAATAGAGTCTTGCATGTGAGGCTCTAGTTTCACCTCCCTTTACTGACTCGTGGTCTCAGAAATATTTAAAGTTTCAGTTATTGCAGTGCGAAGACCGGACTCAGAATATTTGCCCTTTTAAAAGCGATGTCTATATGTCGATGTAAGATAAGATAAAATACGATAAGATAATCCTTTATTGTCTCGTAGGACAAGGGCCACCTGCTTTAATAAGATAATGCAGCAACATAAGCCAATACAAACAACAAGCAGCTCTGACAAGGGCAACTGATGCTCTGCAGTGACACCAGGCTGGGGGTGTCTACATGGATCTCTACGATGGAATGTTCAGCACTTAAGATGGAGAAAGAACGTGCACAATAGTCAGAAAACTTTTAAGAACCCAAGAGAAAATACAAAATGGATTTAAACAATACTTTTTCAGGAGCCTGTGATCAATACGAGCGTTCAGTGACTGCAATTTTATATAAAAAAATAGATAATTTCTTTGCTCTTTCTTGTGTTAAAATAAAATCAGATTAAAGTCTAATTTGAGTAACGGAGCTTCAGACAGAGCAGCGCCTTCAGTTAGCATCACACCCCCATGAAATGTTGAGCTGCAAAGTATGAATTCAGTTTGCAGAATCCACTCCCCAGACTGCGCTGATAATGGAGGAAACTAGCACGGCGGAGTTACTAAAACCCTTCGTATCGTGACGGCGAGCGGTCGTCACGCTGGCAGTTGGCGCTGAGTTCGGATTAACTTGGCGTTTCCTTGTTGACGCGTGCAGCTCCTGGCAGGTTCGTCTGGCCCGCTGTTCGAGCGCTGCGTATGGCGTCGTTCGGTTTAGCGCTGAAGCCGTCTGCACCTGCTGCGCCTGTCGAGCTTCAGATTCGAGCTGCGTTATTCCACGCTTCTGTCTGGAATTCTGTAGCTGACCGTTTGCCAAATTGATCCCCGGACATTTAAATAACAAGCAAGGATTCATAATCATGGTGTTAGAGGGGTTAGTGCATTTCTAAGGAGTCTTAATGGCTAAAACATAACACATTTAGACCACCTGCTACCTTTAAATTGTAATGTATTAAAAAGTTGAATTCCTTTCTTGTTTTTGATGAATACTGTGGGTGGAGCTTTAGACAAGAGGCGAGGGGTCATATACCTAAAATGTAAGGAGGGCTCGAAGAGTGAGAAACTGCAAAATCACTCAAAGACGCAGAAATTATTCAGAAAATCACGTAAGACCTGTTTTATATGAGGGAATATTATATGGTAGAAAGTTGGGTTCAGCGTAATACTCCCTCTTTTAAATCTGTCCACCAAACTTGTTCAAGTCTTGACAGTGCATAGCTGGTAATGTCTGAACAGACAAGAGAACAACTTTTAAAATACTTTACACTTTATACTTTACACAGACAAATGATCTGGAACCTTATCATGTCTCACAGAGTGCAATCGATAGAAAGATCTGTGAAACGCATGGTCAATGTCATAATAAACTTTTGGTTATGAGCATAAAACAAAAAACAAAACAAACAAACAAACAAACAAACAACAACAAAACAAGAGGTGTGGATTAACCCAGAATAAACTGGCAAAGTTGAGGTAAACTCAGGTAATTCCTGTATTCTCGAACACAAACCGTGTGGAAGCAAAGCAGCAGCTAACTCCAATACCACCAAGTGTAGATTAGGTGTCAGATCAATTGTATTTTAGATCATGACTAGAACAATAACAATAATAATGAATTTGAAATGTATTAATGTATTTTGTACCTGCCAAAGGACTGAAGATGGAAAGTAGTTTGTAGCTAAATCTGGCACAGAGCATCATTTCTCTCTGAGTTTAATGTTTTCTGTGCGCTATCCTCGTTTTAAATAAAAAAATAAACCATATATTTTATTTTTAAATGAATATTCCAGAAGAGATGTCTTCCTCATTTGAGTGGCACATGATACAAATTAGCTGCTGTGATTGGAGTGTTCCAAAATTGGAGGGTGGAAGTGAGTCCATCGCCAGGAACGAATCTGAATGTTCACCAAAATCTGATTTCTGGAGCTATCAAATTACTGAAATAACACGTAAACAGCACAATCAGATGGGTGTTATCGGATTTCACCAAATGTTGTAAAAGATAAAACGACTTCTGAATTCCACTATGATTCCCAAATCCAAGTGACAAATACACACCGGATGTTGCTCATCAGATGATCTGATTATTCAGTTTTCTAATTGCTCCAGTTATCACACTGATCTGGCCACGTGAATCTACTCAGAGTGTTCAACTGTGGCTTTTCTATCCGTTTTCTGTTCAAAACAAAAAAAAAAACAAACACATCAGCATTTGATCAATAGGCCTTTCCTTATCGGTCTTGGTTATGCTGCTATAAATGTGTTAACATGGGACAAACGATGTGGGATTATGTAATACATAATTACTCGCATAAATTATCCATAATCACTATAAGCCACATTTAAAGCCGGAGGAGGTATGTGAATACAGTACAGCCTGAGATAAAGAGAAACATTCTGATTCTGCACAGGAAGCCACACTGAACACTTAACAGGGGCCATCTGTAACATTCAACATGAATACATTACAATGTTAATGTTAATGGTCCCAAGATTGAGCCCTGGGGTGTTCCTTTACATGTCCCCAGTGAGGGAAACGCAGACAAGTCTACCAGAGCAGAAGGTTCTTAAGTATGATGTGCTCAAGAATGCTTATGAATGGGTTTTTGTCACTGTCACATTTTGTTAATAATGGTTTAGTGAACGTGAACAGGAATCAGGGCTCAATCAAGACTGAAAAAAACAAAAAAAAAAAACTCTCTATGGTTTAATGTCACATGGCCGACCAGGTCTTTTTGCATGTGTTTTTTTTCTGTCTGAACATCACCTGTGTTAGGTTCCCCTTGACATCTCTTCGTAGACAAAGTTCACTCTTATAATAGTGTTTTAATTGATGACCCATTCATGACCCAAAAGGAAGAAAATGGACATCTTAAGTTAATGCGGCCAGTCTCCTCAGCATGTTTTTTTCTCTCTTCTTGCAAAGCTTTTTTTAAATTCTCCATATTCACAGTCAAGCTCATTTAAGTACATCCCTCATTATGTCCACATGTTTTGAAGCAGTCTATTTTAACAGTTATTTGTCTTTATTTTTATAGCATATTTTTCACACTTCCGCCTTCCTTGTACTTTGCGTTGAAACACAAATTCAGGTTCACGTCAGGTTTTCTACAGTTCTCCTTGATTCTTATGAGCTTCTTTTACATCATTTAATTACCTGTTTGATAACAAGAAGACAGTGAACCAATAATAACCCTCATATGCATACCTGAATCTGCCCTACACAAATACCAGCTTACTTTACGGCGTCTTCGCTTATTGCCTCATCAATATCTTTTGCATATTTGTAACGGTAATATCCCAGCGCAGAGGAAAGTCAAAATGGATGTAAAAAACGAACTATACCGACCTGTAAAGCTGTGTTATTTGCGTCAATGAATAAATGCAGACAGCCTAAGCAACACTTCACTGATTCGGTTCATTCTGACATCAGCATGGGGCTCACGGTGGTGGAGATGAAGACGAAATGGTCTGACATTAAGGTGATCACGCAGGAACTTGAAGCGTTTATGCGTTCCATCGTTCTCATTCATTGGGTTGATTAGATATACTCCACTGTTGTGTAAGTCGATGCCAAAAGACGTCTGTCGCTGCACAATGTCTCAGCAACAACGCAGAAAATTATGTCTAAAATGCAAAAAATTTACGTTTGGGCCATTGCTAACATTATGGTTGCTAGATAAGACTTATGCTGCGTTCATTTATCCATCCAGCTCTGAGAAAAACATGGACTCTAACCGCAAAACTGTTGTTACTTTAGCAATAGCCGAGTACCAGGCTCCAAAATAAGACTGTGCTTCAACTAAACAACCTGGAGGAAGAATTCAGTATAAATAGTATAATTCAGTATATTAGTGAAGTGAAAGTGTTGGTGTTGCATGAGAGTTGATCTTTTCGGCAGGTTAGCTAACAGGAAATGGGCTAAAAACATGGACGTGGTAAGGTACTGCAGTAACACGAGTGACTGAAATTCATTGTCATTCATGTCATTTAATCCACCGAAGTTTCCAAACAATGAAAACAGTTCATACTGCAAGTGACCCTGGGCGCAGCCATTCTGGATTTTATCTCAGAAATCTTGCTCGGTCTCCTCCGAGCTCCTCCCAGTTCCGAGTCGGGCCATCCGAGGAAAAGGGGCGTGTCCGTGCGTGTCGGTAGGCAACGTTCTCGAGTCGGAAAGATAAACAAACGCACCATTACTAACTACGCACGTCCTCTATTCTACATCCAGGGTGTAAAAGAATACACTTCACACAAATATAGATTATTTTTAGTAAATTATAATTACCATAAAATACCAAACAATAGCCGGGTTTCACTTAACCTCCAGGTCCCCTTTAAACACCGGGTGTAGGTGTGATAAATAACCACCCATGCCGCCGACACCAACAGCTGTCATTCTGGCTTCTGCCGAGGTGGTGCTCAAACTCCCATTTCCCAGTGTTTGTGCTTTATTGAAGATATTGAGAAATTATGGGTTATTAATCTCCTTATAATCTGTGTGTTCTTTGTTAAAGGGCTAGTAAGGAAAGAGCCAACATTTAGAGCGACACAGACATGCAGAGACAGAGGTTAAAATACATGTAGCCTGTTGGCTGACACAAGAGGAAACATGGATATTTGTGTTTAGAGCAGGTACAGTTGTCCAAAGAGATATGAACAGTTTAAAAGACTGGGGTGAAAGTTCAAACTGTAAACCATACCAAATATGGAATCCAAGTCATGTAAAGAAAGCTGATGTCTGCCAAATTGACAGTATATATGTGTGGCTGCATCAGGAGGCTGCAGAGACGTGAGTGGACAGTCCCCAGACGTGAACCTGTATTTCTGTTTAAAGCCAAATTAAAGGAACCATATATTAAATTGCATCCGGACTTCCAGACTCTTGTTTTCGTCGCCTCCTGAAAAGCTGACAATATCATGATTACTGCAGCGACACCACAGGCAGCATGACGTTTACAGCCTACATAGTCGCAGCTGTTTAACCAAGATATCATGATCAGAAACCTGGGACACCTTGGAGAGCCTGGAGGTTTACAGCTGACAGGCGATGTTTGACTTCACTTCAGTCCTGCCTTTTCCAAACCGCTCGTGTGACTCTGAATGGATCGGCTATATTCTCGATCACCTTCACCTTCACAGAAAAAGTGGGAGAACCGATGACGTTGTTGCGAAATCCCTGTTTCAAAGTGACGTAAAAAAGAAAGATGAAAGAGCGCAGCATAGACAGCGGGAAATGGAAGCAGTTTTGAGGAATTTTGGTACTTCAGAAGCAGCAATGTCATCTTAGCTGCTGTGGCGTGAGAGGAAAGTTGTGGCAAAGTGGCAAAAAAGGGCAGGAATGTTTGCCGACAAGATATACAAAAACTGTAAATTATAGACGTACTGGTTAAAAGAATTTAAGTTCCATTTTCCCAGTTTTGCTGAGCATGATTTTTGTGAAGAAAGAATATAACTTAGATTTCTGATGGAGAGTATGCCACCTGCTCGTCTCCAATGCTTTGCCTGGGATGTTTCACAGTATAACTTTAAAGAACATATATTTTGCCATATTTGTATCGTCTTTAGCCTTTAAACTTAAAATAACGCCAATATATATCCAACCAGACATTATATTCCAGGTTGGATGCTCTAACAGTTTGATGATACAGTTGCTTTCTGGTGAAATTGATGGGACCTATGACACAACAATCTTGGAAAAATTCAAGGTGCTGTTTCAGCGGCTTTTGCTTAAATGACACAAAATATTCCTTAAAATTGCTGCCTGGTCTGAAATAAATCCCTGATCTGTTGCACAATATGAAATTTTCTCAAGCAAAACCTAACTCATAACGCATTTCATAACTCCAGTTTTCTGTCAGCCAATCATAATCAACCCCTTAATCGAAAAAGAGCTTGCGAATACTTTAAAATCTTAACAGAACAAAACTGACAAGGCTATAAAAGAACAATTAGCGTTGGTTTGCTGTGCAGAGGCTCCTGAATAATATTGCGGCGCTGGCTGTTTGTCCGCGGGGAGTTCTCATCACCATTAAACCTGAACTCTCCTACACTCGCTTCTAATTGAATGACCAGCTGACTAATGAAAGCTGTCATCACGACCGCTCACCCATCATGACTCAAAACCACCGGAGACCCACGCTCCAGCTCCTCTACTGCACGCCCCAATGTAAAATAGGCCCCAGGAAAAGGTTTGGCGGCTAATATTGTGGCTAATCTAATGGTATTTGTGGTTACATAAGATGCTAATGTGGATTGATAGTCCAGTGAAAGTGAATTTACAATGAGCGATTATTGCTCTATATATAACTTATATATTTATTACATTTAAACTATCGAATGTTACATAATGTTCCACTAAAGTTCAACTCTAAATTTGTGTAGAAATGCTAAAAATATATTCTAATGAGTTTTAAAGTTATCCTGAATTTGAGGTATTTTACTCACTTAAGTGCGCTTTATGGTGTATAATGGAATGTTCCGCAGTATGGCATTGCAGAGACAAGGAGGTGGAGCCATGACTGAGTACTAAAAAATGCTTGTAATCAAATAAATTCAAGACATACAGTGGAAAATTATGAAAAAAGTAGTAACATCTTCATGGAGACAAGCAGATGGAAGATCTCCACCAGAAATGTTACATAGTGCAGCATTAAATTAATTCTGGGTAAAAAGTTACCCAAAAATATTTTTAAAATGAATAACTGTGTTTTAATTATACTGACTGTAATGGATCCAACAGAAAAAGCAAAAACAAGGTGTAAAAAATTGTATTAAAATTTAATAAAGTAAAAAAAAAAGGAAAAGTAATTTAACAAAGGCACAATTAATTAACAAAAAGCTGGACCCAACTAGAGGTAACTTAAATCAAACTGAACTAAAAAAAACAAAAACAAAAACACAAAAAAGAAAACACAAGACAGAGAGCAGATGGCCAACTAAAGTGAACGCATGTACGCGATAAGTAATAATAAGTAACATAATTCAAATAATTATAATACAGAAAAACAACAAGTACTACTAAAGTAAAGTACTAAAGTATCTTCCAGGATCCTCCACCAAAATAAAACAATAAGCAAAAGAACAAGTGTAAGTAAAAATTCAGACTTATACTAACCAAAAGGCGGCACCCAAATTTGGAAACTATAAGTCGATATTAAGGAATTACATTAAACTGCGCTATAATTGATGTAATGATAATATAAATGAAGAAATACATCCATACAGTGAGTGGACTTGTATCTCCACAGTGACTCCTTCTTGCTTGTCCCTATGGAAATGTTGCTTTTTTTGGTCCTAAAGTTTGGTTTTAACTTTCTTTTTCAACAGAACTATCGACTGAAGACTTGGCAATGATTTGAGGCTTTCACTTTCCAAATATCTCGAAAGATAACACAGTAAACAGGCCCGGGACTCTCTTTTATGTCTTAGTGTCCCTTTGTCCATTGATTACACAGTGCATGGCGGTGTGCTACAAACCCGATCCATACCCTTATTATAGGTCTTAGCGGCCCCATTCTTTTTACACTTTTTAATCAACCTTCTCTTTGCTAAGTAAGAAGTGAAACCCTCCTCCTCCTCAGCTCTACCTGCCGCGGTTTCAGGCAGGTGTAATTACTCATCCCGCCGCAAAGTAATGTTCCATATAGAGAGAGGATTCAGCCGTTTCATTAATGCATATCTGTAGGAGTCGTCACGGCGATGCTGAACACGCCGCCGCATTCACCGCTGGGGTTTTGTCGGAGTGGTTTCTTCAGATGAGTTCAAATCTGAAGTGTTAGCGTTTTCAGCAAATAACTCGGTTTTACGGCACTCGGGGGGGAACCTCTGCGACACTGACAAATGGCTCAAATTGGATTCTGAGTAAAAAGCATAAATCCGATAATGGTTTTGTGGTCCTCGAACTCGCGCTGGAGACGGATCTGACTTGTTTATGCAATGTCTTGATAGCCTGTTTTGCCGGGGACTCCCAAAATGCCAGGGTGCCGGCAAAAATATGAGCTAATAACAAGTATCATTCACAATTATGCTTGGATTCTGGGACAATTTACCAACTGTGTGGAACTGTGAAGGCTCAGAGGCACTAAAGAGGTCACTAAATGAGAGGAATGAATACAATTTGGAAATGCTGCCCATTGCGAAAAGCTCTCTGAGTAAGATTTCTGACGGGGGGTATGCCACCTGCTGGTCTCCAATGCTTTGCCTGGGATGTTACACAGTATAACTTTAAAGAACACATATTTTGCCATATTTGTATTGTATTTACCCTTTAAACTTAAAATAACTCTGATATATATCCAACCAGATATTATATTTCAGGTTGGATGATGATACAATTGCTTTCTGGTGAAGAATGTTAGCTTACTGAGGCGATGTCAAACAAGAGTCCAGGAGACTTGATGTAGTTGCGTATGGTTACTTTATTTCTGGCTCGAGCAGATGCAGATACAGGTCATCATTCAGTGGTCTCCACGTCTCTAACAGCAGGTCTCTATCAAACCGTCTCTAAAGCACAGTGGAAGTGGGTCCCTTTATATATTGCTGTCCCTGAAGTTGTTTTACAGCACTTGTTTTCTGTTATACCTGTTTTACAGCACCTGTTGTTTTACAGCACCCCTTGTTTGACCGCACCTTGTGGTTATCTTATATTTATGCAATAATAGGCATCGTTAAGAGTGCCCCGAGTCGATACATATTCTTAACAGATACTCCTCAGTACAACAAGAATGCCAAGAATGCCCCTTTCTCTACTCAGATCCTTATCAGGAATGCTCTTTTCAGAATCCGCAGACCACTGACCACACCTTCAATTCATGTGTCAACCATGCATTTGCTAGTTTCTTTAACATTACCCCTTTTAACATCACTAATACACCCAGGATACATATAATAATGAAATTCTACAAAGACATTTCTCACAAGAATTATGGGATTTCTGCCTATGACGCAACAATCTTGGGAAAATTCAAGGTGCCGTTTCAGAGGCTTTTGCACAGGATTACTGAAACTAGCTTAAATGACAAAAAATATATATATTTTTTGTGTGTGTTAGACAAACTTTATTGATCCATAAAGGAAATGATTTGGACACAGTAGCTCCACACATCACAATATAATATAATAACAAAGACTAGTAATAATACAGTTTTAATAAGTGGCAAAAAAGATGAATGTATATGTACAAGTCAAAGTAAAATAGAAAAATAAGTAATAAAAAATACAAGGTAACGATGTTAAAACCTGGTTAAAAGCTGAAAGAATCAGTTTTGCATAATACATGTCCCTAAAACTTACATTTTAAACTTAAACTATAATGAATAATTTGGGCTGTTAAAGTCAATGTGTTAACTCTTGTGGTTATTTAAAGAAAGGTGTTGCATTCATCCTTAATTAACACAAATGAATCACACGGTCTGTCAAAATGTGTTTGGCGATATTACGATTCAAGTCAGACTAACTGCATATACTGCCTGGACATACAATTTGAACAAAATGTAACATCACATTTAGCGAAAAAAAACCCCTCATATCTCCTAAAAGTTTGAAACTGAAGAAGTGGTGCACGAGCTTTGTATTTACTCAAGTAGTGTTAGGAGTAAAAATGCAGCGTCTGATGTAACTGAGTATTACGCACTTCTATAAAAATACACAATTACAGTTTAAACAAATGAGTTTAAAAAAGCAATTGAAAAAGTTACTATTCCACATTATTGCGTTTATCAATTTACTTCAAACACGTCCCATAGTTTACGCTGCCCATCCCGAGGTTTAATTTGCCCTTTTGTGGTCGAAACAAAACAAAAGTGAGGAAATAATTTAGCCGTCCGTCTTTGTGCCAGAGGAGATGAGAAGTAATGAGCAAAAAGCCACAATAAAAGTGGAATAAAAGCAGGATTAGCCTCGGCCTCCGTGTCTCGTGTCCGCCGCGCTTTATTATTTACCGGCTCTCAGGCCTGAAGCCCCAGATAATAATATTGTCTTCAGCAGCGAAAAGCAATAAGGGTAAGCAGGAAAAAAAAAAAAAAATCACTCCTCCCTTCTTTTTTTCTCTCTCCTCTGTAGAATACTCATGGGAGGAAGAAAAAGCAGAGGATCATGGATAGTCATTAGTGAGCTAGAGGTGTTGCTATCATTGTTTATAGCTAATTCATCTCCGTGCAATAACATGTCCTAATGTAAGAAATGGCAGCGGAAAGTCCCAGAACTGGTTGCCTGGGATCGAAAAATCAATACTTGACGAGATGGGTGTGATTGACAGGTGGATCGGCCAATCAGGAACGTGCATGATCCGTCCAATATGGATGCTAACGATGGAAGAAAAGAACGTCACAGTGGACTGAAAAATGTCACGGATTTCTGCAGAATCTGAAGAATTTGAATTATAAATCTGAAGTGAGGGAAATGCGATTTTCTTGGTAAATGACCAATGAGCTCCTTCGTTTCAGATTTGTCACTGAAATAAACGGATCTGATTGGACGGCCGTGTTTGAGACGATACAGAGGGAAAAGCCAAATGTTACTTTTTGTTGTATTTTCTAAGAAAGTTTGAAAACAGCTAATCTAAAAAGGGCTCAGCAAGATAGATTTTTTAGATGAAATATAAATAGCAAAGCAGAATAATACAACAAAAAAGTATTCTACATGTACAATAAATAAAATAAAAATAAAAAATGTA
>JACN01022820.1:0-18239 GCA_000787155.1 Scartelaos histophorus
ATACTCTGGTAAAACAAACATATTTATTATATTTGTTGTCCTACAAAGAAAGAAAATGGCAAGTAGATTTTGTAAGTTTACCTGTTCCACTTCAAAGTTTGTGGAAACCTCTGGAGAGGAGTCGTGCATGCCCATGATGACGATGCCCACCACAGAGCCCCTCTCAGGCCCGGCGACACTGACGGTCACCTGGTCCCCTGGCTGGGCCGCCTTACTGCTCCAGCTGAGAGAGATCTAAAAGAAACACATAACAAAACTGAAAAAAAATCTTGTTTCTTGTTATTTATTCTTTATTTAACCAGTTTAGTCCCACAAAGATTTAGATTCATTTTCCAGCACTTGGAGGAAACCTATGCAGACACTGGTAGAGCATGCAAACTGCTCACAGACAGACCCAGCGCTGCTCAGGACTTAAACTCTCAAACTGCTGTGAGGCTAAAGCACCAACTGATTCATATACATAACATATAACATCCACTTATTAATGGGCATTTGCAAAGTGGAAATGTCAGCTTGTTATTCAGCTGTTAAGGGCATCACACACTAAAGGAGAATTTGTCTGAATTTGGCTGTGATTTCTGCAGACCGAGTTTGGGGAGGCATATCTGGACTTTTTGTCTTCAAGTGCAATTTTGAAGCCGCTGTGCTCCTCATGTGTGGTGTCAGTGTGACTCTGAACTGCTCTGTCAGATCATAACCACCAAACGTCATCCATGCTACAGCAACAGCCAATAAAAGCAAAGTGTCAGGAGCAGAGGAGCGATGGACACGGAGGCGTAACATACAAACTCGGGATACAGTGAAAATAAAAGCTATTGCTCACCTCACGTAATGTGATAAATTTAAAATGCAGAATCTCATCCACATTATCCAACAAATCATGACATCCAGTCCACAAAACCGCACTATTAATCCTGCAGGTCTTTGCGAATGGAGATTTTAAGTCTCAAAAGGTTCGTTTCTGTGGTGTGTGCTTTTTGTGGCACGTTTAAAAATAGTTTAAAACCAAAAAAATCATGTAGTGTGTGGCTCCCTTTAGTTGACTAATCGCACAGCACTTATTGTTTATTCATTCCAATGTATAGGAGTAAATAAAAGTAATTAAGTGCATTATTAGAAAAAAAAGTACTTGATAGCTAATGAATATATCCCACTTCACGTACCTGCTGTTTGACCACTAGATCAGTGCTGTCACTCATGATCTCTCCATTAGCGAGGACACAGTAGACGGTCACACAGGCCTGAGGGACCCAGGCTGCTGTGGGAGTCAGAGAGAAAGAACCAAACTTCACTGTCCCAGCAGCCACAACCTGCCCCCTGGAAACCACCTGGAACAGCACAGAGAAATGAGAAATCCTGAGTGAACTTTACTGCAACTGTTCAAAATATTTTATGTTATTAATTGTGTGACACTTACCACGTAGTGAAGCAGTTCAGGTTGGACTGAGCTCTCCAAGGTTATCTGAACAGGTGATCCGATCTGAAATAATGGATTGAAAATACATTATGTGTAACAAATAAAAAAAAAACCCTACAAGTTTTGGTTTTTGATTAAGGAAAATGTCATCTTGAGGATACCTGTGTGGAAGCTATTGGAGCGATCTGGATATAGGAAGCACTTGGAGAGGGGTGAGTTCTGGAGATATTCAGAGAGACAACGCTGGAGTGGAATCTTGCCTGTTTGCAAAAATAACAAAACTCTTTCACATCAACATGTTTACTCATCCCACATTTTAGGAAGGGCAATATTTTGTTCTGTACTGAAACTACTCAACTTACACTGCGAAACCGCCGAACACTGGTCTCCCCCCCTGAGGATCCACATACCATTTAAATCAAAATGCTCACCTGAATAAAAAGCGCCTTTACTTTGGCTTGTAATCTGAAGCCCAGGCGGACAATCCCGTCTTCAGGCACCGGATGTGAGAGAGATGTGGGCTCGCCGGCCTCTGTGGAGCTCTGAATGATCTCGATCCAGGCAGACTCACGCGTATCTGCCGAGCTCAAGGGCTGCTGGTCAAAGCGAGAGATCTTGAGCTGTAGAAAATAACGTTATTACAAAAAATAATCAAAAAGTCAAAAAATTTGACATCATTTAATTACAAAAATATAGTAAAGTAGTAAAATAATTTAAACAATTTATTGAAAAATAAAATAATTGTCTATATTATTGGTATAGTATTATGCCAGATGCCCATCCACATACAGCCAGTTTGCAACATCTGTAACATTTCATTAAGAATTATTATAGTCTAGTAACAGATTTCAGTAGCTCATATTATACAGAAATTTGTTACATTAATGACTTTATTCTGTCTTTGTTCTGTCGCTCTGTCATAAGCCCAGATTCAAATGAAGTTCTGGGGAAAGAAACTCTATAATCACAAAATAATTTTCCATACAAGTAACTGTAAATAATGACGTACCTTTGCAAAAAACTCCATTCCCGGTTTTAGTGCTTGGGGATATTCATGTAATGTTAGATAATACATTTCCTTGGAAATTTGAACTGTAACTTGTTTGGTTACTTCAATTCCTTTGTTGACTTCAGAATGAAATAAAAAAAAAAAAAAAGCACAGGACAGTGATTAATGCCATTAGATCAGCCCAAAGACAGCAAACCTGTGGTGTCTTACCTGTGGAGTTGCCAGTAACAGCAGCATGGACAGAGACCATAACATCTTTACCACTTTGTACCTTTGGAATCAGTGGACGCAAATCATCCTTACTGAACTGAAACTGTGTGGACCCATAGATCTGAAAACACATTTACATTCATATCAAAATGCAGATAAGAGGCATCCCAGATAAGAGGCTCTGAAATGCAGTGCACCTCTTTGGTGTGAGTCAAAGTGAAGGCAGAGTCGTCATCAGCTGTAGGTACAAGTGTGAGGGTCACTTTGACTGTCCCGTGCACAGGCTGCCCACTGGAGTAACTATGCGCAACAAAATGGCTTGTTATGAAAACCCTGTCGGCATTTACTTTTGTTTTTCACTTTTGGTACTTACAGGGCCCTCACAGATCCTGAGATATCCTCATGAGCCAGAACATGAGAGGGCGTGTTGATCAAAACATCAAAAGCAGGATTTTCTGTTTTAGAAGAGACTTCATTATAAAAATTTACTTGGTTATTTTTTTCAATAAATGGCATTAGAGTGTAATCGTGAGATTAGTAAATCAGAATACTCAACATAAGACATACAAAATGTAACTCTTACCAAAATGTTCCACAAAAAATGTCATTGTATCAGTCAACCCCTAAGACAAAGAAAAGACCAATTTTTAAAACACAGATCTATACACAGAGGAGCTCATTCTCCAACAGCTCTGCTCAAACAGTGAGAGGTACAGGACTATGTTTTTACCATACTCCATACAAATGTACAACATACTATTATTTCACAGGTAACCTTTTGTCATGATTTAATCTTTGCCCTGTTTCTCCTTATGACCACTTATATATAGATGATACAGAGATATAATAATACAAACATATTTTATTTTTACTTGTACATATATATATAATTATGTCTTATTGTGTTATTTTCATTACTTGAATGTATAGTTTGTTTAAGTCTAACTAATCAGTTTAACATCAAAGGTGTAATGAAAACCTACATTGATGGTTGTCACGACTGTCCACTGCCCGACTGGAGCCGCCTGGGGTAGCACAAAATCCCGCAACACGATTCCATTATTCCCACTGGACTGAGACCTGTCCACAGTATTCCCACTGGGATTCTGCGTGTAGCCAAAACCAACATATTCAACACTGCACATATATATATATATATATATATATACATACTTAAACGGCTCACATTACTCTAATTTCCAATGTATGATATAAGATTTGTTTTCTCATCAAAAATATACCTGGAGTTGTATTTTGTGTTTCATTCACACATGTTTTAAACTCCATACATCACCTTTTAACTTGAAAACTACCATTACATGACATCACAAGGTGGAACAGAGCATTTTAAGATTTGGAAATATAGACAAACTACTTACTCAAACAGGCATAAATGAAACAAAACATAACTAACATTCTAACACAACTTAAAGCTCACAAGAATCCATTTAATATAAGACGTTTAAAATGTACAGTACAACAATATACTTACATTTATAGAGAGATCCACGTTGCCATTGTAAGGAGAATTATCGTGTTTGAGCACTACCACCCTTGTCCTCAGATGGTCCCCGGGCTGGTAGCGAGGTCTGTCCGTCTGAATGAATATTGTGACATTTCTGGGACTGAACGCTATAGTTGTGGTGTTGGTAAAAATAACCTCATCACCTCTGTAGCCCCGCACAGTCAGTGTGAATGGAGAACTCTTAAGATTTGAGTCATAAATCTGTAACACATGTTGAGACTCAAGTTAGAAAATAAGAAAAAACCAACATCACAAAATAAAGTATTACTTACTGGAGGAATTGTAAGCAATCCTGTCACATCTATGGAAAAACAAAAAAATGATTCAACCCAGAACATGTTACATAAGAAAAAATGTGTTGCTTACTAAAGTAACTAAAATACAAGCATGCCATAAGTATACTGATGCTGATTACTGATATCAGATCAATTGGACATTCAATTGCCTTGCTTGTGAAATGAATACATTGGAGCAACATCATTAAGTCATCACCTTTAGTAAACTCTTCAGACTTCTCCATTTTGACATTGCCCTGTGAAAGCTCAGCAGAGACACGGACACTAAAATCTGCCAGGACGGTCACTGCTAACGACGTGGGCATCCCGGCGTAAATCTGTTCTGGTACAGACACCAGGAAAAGAGAGCTAAAGAGAAAAAATGAAAAACAACTTCAGATCCATTCACAGATATAACATATAGGGTATTAGTTTCCAACCTGGGTGATTGCTGATGTAATCCAGGTACATTTAGACTCATAATTCCCAGACACAAACCTATTCTATAAAGGCACGCCATGTTGACTTTTGGACGTGCACTTCTGAGTTTGCTCTGAGAAGCTTACCTGTCCTATACCTGAATGGGACAAAACCACGCCTCCATTGGCCCAGAACTGCCTGATCACATGACCAGATACTCACAGGTAGTATCACATGTGTGCTCAGCCCTCAACAAAAGCTGTGGTCTGGAGGGACAGGGGCAAAGACGCATTTCAACGCCTTGGCCCAGGGGGTCGAGGCTCAACTGTCTATTCACAGGCTGACAACTCACATCACTGATATATGGGTATCGGCCTGTATCTGTTGTCACAGAATATCTGAGGGGATGAGCTTTACAAGCCAAAACCACATACACAAAATCCTTTACTTAAGAATTGTGTTATATTGAAGAACACTGGTGTTTTACTCATTCTAAATTTAATAAATGTAAGAATTCTAAATACTCCAATAAGATTGTATATTTCTGTTGCTCTAGCTTGTTTGCACTAGTGTTTCAACTGCAACTAGTGTCTCATTACAAAATGTAAATCTCAATTCTCAAAAAATTTCTATTGAAGAAAAAGTCGTGACTCAGGTCATACTTGTGTCACCATTTTTAGGACTTGAGACTTGACAAAATGGGACTAAAACTCGGGACTCTACTTGAACTTGAGCCCTGTGACTTAATGTGACTTAATGTTTTTCCTCTTTTCAGCTGATACATGCACTACAAATATAAAAGCAGTGATTTCACCATATGGCTCTAGAATATTTTAGATAAAAAACAACAGTATTCTATAGCTGTTCAGGAAAGGCCATAATTTGGCCTATTTACTACATGTTTAAGTAGGTTATAGATTCTGTACAAATGAGGATCTAGTAGCTTTGGTATTTGTTTTTGACAACCCAACCCACAGAAAATATATGAAGAATGCCTCTTCTAGACAGCAGATGGCAGCAGTGTCAAAGCTTTACAAATGAGAGAAAAAAATCTAGATAGAACTACACAATTGGTTTTAACTTTAATATTTTATTACTTTGGTATTTTTACACTAGTTACAAAAAATATACAGTAATAAAGTCACACTCATTTTGGCACATGTTAGTATTGATATAGTGGAATTCGTTTGGATTTGTGATGATGCTTATGAAACAAGAGATGTTCAAATGAAACGTACAAGTCCTCCAGGTCAGGCATTTGCATTGGCTCCAAATCTTTCAGTGTGTGCAATGTCAAACCAGTGGTATGTAGTATTCACAAGAACATACTTCAGGCACTTAATTAGTTTCACTTACTGTATGTCTATGTGACTATTAAAAAGTACAAGAGTTTAGTCTTTGCACTGCTTCTGAATGCCCACTACAGCAGATTATTAGGAATACATTCTAACAACAAAGTGCTGATGTAAGTGCATATTTACAGGATGGAAGGGAAAGACAGGGGTTTAGTTTCAAACATGAGAAGGAAAACTGCCAACTGATTGGAAGAAAGGCATGCTGGGATACAGTACTTTCTGTCAGTGAGGTGTCAGTGTGAAGACGATTACAACCAACACTACATAAAATGGTTGCTGGCACTTTAGCACATTTAGTATTCAGTCTTTTTGAAACTTTATGAAAGCTACACATTATGCTTTGCAACAAAATGCAAAATGTCATTTTATGTTAATATGATGCTTCAAATGTGCATGGCAAGAAAATGTGAAAAAAACTAAACTTGAATGTGATTTGATTTTGTGAAAAAAAAAAAATCTTTTTTACATTAAAATCAAGAAAATATCCAATTTGTATGTAAGCACAATACTGGGGTAACATTTAGGACTGTGTATTGATAAAGACAAAAGTCTCCTTTGTTTCCAAGTAATCCTAAAAAAAGTCACACAATCCTAGATGTATTTGCTTTGATGATTCCACATTACAAGTCCTGAGGAGAGTACCTCCATCACATTTCAAAGTGTCGGTACACACTCTCCACATAGCTCAGGACCCTCTGCCAGTCCGGACCACCCACTCTGAGCATCTCCTCCAAAGTCTGCAGCACAGAAACAAATATCACACCAACTTATATTTACTCAAACTATGTGCAAATTGTCCAGAGTAAAAAGGGCACAGAGGCTTACCAAAGTGGGCTCTATCCCCACACTCTCCCCTGTTTTGAATGCCAAGCTGAGGTTTTCCCTCTGGGAAAGCAAGCGTACAATCAGTAGTTGAACACAATAAATCATTGTGACTCTGTCATTGCACAGGCAGCAGCAGCAGCACATACCTTGTTCTCTGGGCTGAGGCTGTTGTAGGGGACGTGTGAGGGGAGGTATGTGTGGTAGATGGCACAGAAGGCCAGACCGTCGGCCCAACTGCTGCTGAAGTTGGTAATGTCAATATTCTGAATAAAAGAATGGAGCACAAAGGAAGGAACAGTGCAGTGAATATTAGGCACCTCGACAATGGGAGCACTACCTAACAGTGTATTATGAGAAACACACAGAAAATGACTGCAAGTTCTGAAATAAATTAATTCAAGCTATACAGCCCCAAATATGACATTGGGGTTAGGCTTAAATAAAACTTCAGTTGTAAGATATAGAAGAGAAATAAGAAGATATCAAGTCTAGACATGTCTGAACAAAGGGAATTAGTTGGTGCCAAAGAGAAACAAATAAAATATGCATAACTAGATAAAACATTGTTAATTTATTCAATGACGTTCATGTTTATCCATCTGTGTCAAAGCTTTCAAGTTAAAATATGTCTGTTTATTGCTCCTCTTGTGAAGTTGTCACATGTGCCCTTTAGATTCTAAGGCCTTTATATATTATATGCATTAACTACACCCAGTGGTGTGTATGGTGGACCTTATAGCCTTGAGTTCGATTTTGGCACCAGCGAAGCAGTGAGTTCCTTTTGGAGCCTCCATGGCGACGCAGCAGCAGATTAAAGCCATCCTGTGACCTGTCACCATGTACAAAAGACACACACATACTGAGTGAGCTGTAGCTCTGTCAAGAAAAGAAACTGTACAAACATAAAAGAGATTTATATATTTTGTATTCCTGTCTTGTATACTGAGCTTGGTCATTGATAATTAATTGGTGTCCAACAATGTTTCACAAAAAGAAGAAAGAAGAAATACTAAAAGCTTCTATTAAAAAACACCATTAAACGCAGTGTACTCACTTAGTGGGAGGCAGATCAGCGAGGGCAGAGTTGTACTTATTTAAAGACTCCTCACGCTTTCCTGAAAATCAGTTACAAAAAAACGGACATTTACTGTAGACCACAGTTTGAAATACTTTACTGGATACAAAACATAATAAAAAATTTTTAAAAAGGTACTGTAAGCAAACTACACTCACCTTTATCTGAGCTTTTGTTGTCTTGCCAATCCAAAGTTCTCCTGCCTCTTAGCTGCAAGAGATTCTAATAACAAAACACATTACTAAAAGTTTAGCCAAATATGTCTTAAGAATGTCCAATTGGACAGACAAATCACCTTGTTTGTAGACCCAGATGTTGAGATAGTATTTGATTGAGAATTTCTGTTCTGAGTAGTAGAGAACTCTGCTGACGCTGGTAATCTGGACAAGCTTCTATAAAAGGGGAGAAAGTTACATAATTATGCACAAATCAGAAGTAATGTGAGTTAAGGGCAATAAGCTCACTTTTTATTTTATAAGACAGTTTGGCTCAATTAAGAACTGACTTGTTTATTGTCAAAACTGGCTTTTTGACAGTAAACTAAACACAAAAACTTGAAGCATGATGTTCAGAGTTAAATAATGTTTTTTTCCAGACAAAGATATTTGAGCTGATGCCAAACAAACAAATCTTTTGTGCCACGTCTGAAGCTCCGCCCACTCTATTCAAATGAGTGTGTTCTATACAGTGCCAACAAACACCCACTCTGTGCTGCCTGCAGTCAAAACAGTGTTTTCAGTTCACACAATGGGCAACTAACATGCAGTATACTGTATATAGTAAAACTGATCATATTTAATGTACTTGAAGTGTATTTTTATTTTCTGACAAGAATTGTGTCAACAATGTGAAGAAAATAGTGGTAAACATGTGATGGCAAATTCACAGAATGGCTTGGATTGGATTGTAAAAACATCTTTAACTAAAATGCAGGTGTGAACATGATACAAACCTTGACCTTTCGGTGGTTAGGGGCCTCCTGGTCTCACTGTGGACTTCCTCTCCACTTCGCTCCTCATTGGTCACATTTTTCAGGTACCTCTTGGTCACATCTATCCTTGGCCGTTCCTCATGTTTGGAGTTTTCATGGTCGTTTCCAGTGTCTCTGCATTCACCTCCTAGCCTGTGTGCGGCCCTGTCCCTGCCCCTTGGCGTCTCCTCTTTATTATCACACTTATTAGCACTGCTCCGATCTACATTGTGAATAGTATCATTGTTCTCAGATGTAGGGGTGATTCCTGCCAGCCTCTGCCTGCTCTCCTTCAGTTCCCCTCTCAGAGTCAGCAGTTGCAGGTCTGCATCTTTCTGCCGCTGTTGAGCCGCAGTAAGTTCTCGCTCCATGTCCTTATGGGCTGTTCGAAGAGCCGCCAACTCCTCCTCTGCCTCTGCACGCAATCGATCTGCCACTGACACCGCCACCTGGAGGTCAGCCTGGAACTGCAGCCACTCTCCACGCTCACTCTGCACATACAGAACAGTACAAAATGGTGTGTACGACAAAACAAACATTTGTGATGGCCTCTAGCCAAGGAAATGAGCATCCAGGAAAGCCATTGAGAAGACGAAAATTACACTAAAATCCCTATAACAATTTTTAATTGAATAATCGAAACAAAGCCATTTTTGGCAAAGGCTGGTAACAATGAATCAAAGGTTGAAAACAAGTTTCAGCAAGAAATGAATAGTAGAGCCAAGTGGTTATGCACAAAGTACTTTGTACATACTACATACACACATCAAGCATATCCTTTACACCAGGGCAATCCATCCATAAAGAAATATGCGAGTGAACAAGACAAACTATCCCCATTTCGTTTTGGCAACATCATAATAACCGTTTCTCATGTTCTTTGCTCCACAGTTTAACTTGAGACTCCAACATGTCCAAACACTACAATGTAGATTTACACACACTTCAAAAAGACTGATCGGAAATGAGAAAACTTAGGTGATGATGTAATTAGTTGCATCTAAGAAAGTTTTATCATGAAAAAGACTCAGGAAAAGACAAGAGTGCCTGAAAGAGGAATATGATGCAAAGTAAAGCAGATATGAGAGCTATGGGAGAGCAGAACAGCACTGAATTGTAATTAGATGAAGAATGGTTATGGGACGTGGAGGAGGCGCGATATCTGAGCCAAGACGCTCCCTCATCTGACCAGCAGTGACTTAAGACCACAGCTGGACCCAATTAAGCTGTATACACACACAGACACACACAGACACAGACACACACAGACACACACAGACACACACAGACACACACAGACAGACACACACACACACACAGACACACACAGACACACACAGACACACACAGACACACACAGACACACACAGATCAAGTTCCCCTTTCTTCTCCTTAAACACCTCCTTGTTCTTGTACCTCACTGCTAAACCACATTGTTAAGTCTCACACACTGTCTAGTGGGCATTTACTGGCACAATCTGTTACACACAAATACAAGGCCTGGATTAAACTGTATCACAAATATGAGAAATGTTTGTATAGTGATCAGCCTGCTCTCTCTCAACCTGAAATATGCAACAATAAGACAACCTATGTAATCCTCAATTCTCTGGACCAAGCCTAGATAACTGTGGACATGTCCTGTGCTCCGCCCCCTGCAGCAGCATTAGAAGACGGCTCAGATGCAGGAGATGAATTTCTAGATGATATCATGATGATACACCAGAAATGTGATTAAATATGCCTTTAAATATATATGCTGAAGTTTTAAAGGTGCACTGTGTAACTTTTGGTGGAGTTACTAACTTCTCTCCATGGAGATGTTGCCTGGAATGTTCCACAATACGTCATTTATTTATCTGTATGGAGACAGCAGGTGACACCACAGGGCCAAGTTACATGTCAAATCTGTGAAGAGTCGACATTTAATGTCATACTGGGACATTCCACAGAATGCAACGTTCAACAAAAGCGCAATTATACAATAATTTAGAGGTTTAAATATAATTTGCAGGTTTTTTTAATGACAGGCGATAAACATTTTGATATTGACAAACTTTGTGTCTTTAAAAAGAACAGTCACAATATTATCTACAGATATATTATTTAAGCTTCTCTCTTCTATGTAAAAGCAGCAAACCATATTAAGATAAGTGATATCATGTAGGCCTGGCAAGCTATTTAAAGATGCTCTATTCGTGTGGGTCTACAGTAAGGGAACATAGCCTTGAATTGAGTGTGGACACTATCTGCTAAAGAAAACAGGAAAAGGCTCCTCTGCTCACATTGAGATAAGGGTGTGAGCTGTCAGTACCGAGACACACACAGAGCCTCCCACTAGAGCTGACCCAATGCCCCACTGCATGACCAGATGTGGGATCCTGCCGGCCCACTCGCGCATGTACATTAAGATACATGTTCTGGGTGTTGAAACATATGCCGTTTTCCAACAATACTAGGAAAAAACGTCAAGACACACTGGAAAACTGGGAAGCATTGTCCAAACATCTGTCCCTGAATCACCCCCACACCCATACTTTATTGGACATACTTGGAGTAACATCCAAATTGTGTCATGGATTTTAACTTGTCTTCGAAATGCCTCTCTTGTGCACTCTCATGAGATACGACTGAGCCTAAAAGAAAATGACTTCATTTCTAATAAGTAATTCAGCCTCCACCCACTGTTCTCTTTGTGTCAAGCTCAAATACATGTGATGGGTTGAACAAGAAAGGGCATCTGGCTTAAAACTAAAACACAATGATTATAACTATACACAACCCTTCAACACTAACATTAAACGTATTTGTTTCCACATATTGGGGTTAAACCAGGATTCAGCTAATCTGCATTTATCATGCTGAAATGTGTATTACATAAACTGTGACAACATAGAACAAGAACGAGGGCACAAAAGAAAAAAATCTTAGTACCACCAGAAGGAGCTTGTGTACCATCAGCACCTGTACCTGCACCACAGTTTGAAAACCACTGCTACGTGTGATTTACATATAACAAATTAGAAGCAAACACTCTCAAGTGCTCAAAGTCTTTCCTCTCGGCCCCTAGACACAATGCACTCAGCTGTAACAAGCAACCTGAAGATTCCAGGAATTTAGCCCTGCCATCCACATGGAACCAAGGCTAAAACAGGGCTTTATATTGACTCAAGCTCCAATAGAGAACCAATTATAACCCTTCACTCTCATACACATACACACACAGACTATTCAGTGTGTGCAGCCTTGAGAGGGACATTTTCATTGTTAGTGTGTAAGCCAAAGTAAAGACTTTAGAAGCTGCTGGCAAATGGCAACATTCTTAAGTCAAAGTCAAAAAGGTATGCAAGCCTGTGCTAAATATAGTGCGAGTGAGACCAAATCCAATTTAGTAAATAACTATTTTTAAAGAAAAATATCAAACACATGTATGTGTGTGTGTGGTCATATCAAGAAGTGTTGATGTTAAAAGTGCATTCATTGTGTAACTTTTCTGGAGAAAGGTGCTTTTTCTTCATGGAGATGTTATTGCTTTGTCTGGAATGTTTCACAGTATGGCATTAAACCTTTATATCTTCATGGAGACAAAGTTACAGGTCAGATCAGCAGAGGTAGCCCAGCTCACAGTCAGAATGCCTGTTTCTCTGGTTCATAATGTGGAATATTCCAGGCAGACCAATGACGTATCCATAGAAACAAACAGGGGACCGACCCCCAACCAAAAAGTTACATAATGCACTTTTAAGATATAATTACTGCATAATAGTGTTGACACAATATAAACCCCCACAAAGTATAAACTGTAAATGTTAACACTAATGGGGGAGCTGTTATTCTAGTCTAAATAAATAAAGACAAAGGCGCCAAGAAAACAAACCACACACCACCATACCATTTAGAGAAAATAAATACAAATCAAAAGAAAAGACAGAGTAAAAGAGCGTTACACATAAAAAACCAATTGGATAGAAATCAAGCAAACATTTGGAAGCCGTACTAGAAAAAGAACAAAAACAACAAATGTGTTTTACAGATTGACTGGCCTGGGAGAAAGTGTTTCAGTGGCCATTGTTGGGCAATTGTTGGAGCTATTGTGTTGGGGAGAGGTCAGTTCTGTGAAGGAGAAAGAATGAAGACAAGGCAAAGAGGCACAGTGGGGGAAAGAATGAAGCTTCTAGGAGGAAAAAAAAACATCAGCTGTATCATTTGGTGCACGTTTGAAGAGAGTCTCATGTGCACTGACCATAGACTAACACAGGACCAGACTGTCACCAGCACAACTACACAACTGCAGAGCTAAAGCAAAGCCCCTCCTTGGTGGTTCCCTCTACAAAATAGACTCCTAGCACAGCAGAGCAGGATAGTTCATAAAGTTGAGGCTTTACTAGCTTATATTGCTCTATTGAGGGCCCATATAAACACAGTGTCAAATTGCTCTAGTATTCATATACATGGTGAGCCGTTATTGCCCAACCGCACTCAGAGGGTTGGCTGCTCTGTGCTAATGTTAATTTTTAGAGCCAATGTGGGGGATGTAGAAAAGAAGGTGAAAAACTAAAAAGGATATGAAAAGTTTAATAGGAGATGATAAATAAAATGTTGTGTAGTATTAGAAGGATCAAAATTGAAGTAAAATACACAGATGATAGTTGGAGCTCATCTGTTGTTATCTTCAGATCTGGAGGAACTTGGAGCCTCCAGCTACAATTCTCATAAGGGAGGGTCAGGAATTGGAAAGAGTTACAGGAAATTACTACAGAATATCACCTTTCTCATTAGAGCGACAGATGCCTTTAGAACTGAGCATGTGTAGCACAAGAACCTAATAGTCTCTCTAATGAAAGAAATTTGGTAAGATTAATTTGCCTCTACATTGAAATTACAAAAGTGTACAAATGTGCTCTCTTTTTACCCCACGTTTTCATGAAAATTAGGATCATTTATTGTATAGGATCTCTAAACTAAAACTTATGATTTTAGACCAGTTTCTTGACAGGAAAACCTCAATTTAGTAGAAATGCATCTCCCAAGAGATCCAGCCCAGTTCAAGGCCTATTGTGACAGGCAGAACAAGCAGCAGTGTCTTATCTCCTGGATGAAAGGTTACATGCCCTATGTGGACTTGTAGTGGATTTCCTGTTTACAATGCTATATTTATACAGGGAAGTGCTTCATTTTTCCTTTAAATGTGTAACATTATGTTTGTAGTAATTGCATATAAGGAAAGGCACACACCCTGTAATGGTGATTTTAAAGGCAACAATTTCTCATGTTATTATTACCTGCAGGGAATGTTTCAAGCTTTTCACTTCTGAGAGTAGATGCCTCAGTGCCTCTGTAGAAGGAAAGTAGCAAAGTGAACAAAAAATACTTCTACCAACAATAAGCATTATATAAGAACTAGAATTAAGCGGGTGTACACAACTTTTTTTAGTAAGTTAGTGAAAAAGTGAAAGCAGTACTTCTGCCCACTGTGAAATCTCTGAAATTAACAAGTTTTCTTATCAACCCAGGAATAAGAACTGAAAGCAGGACTGACTGGCTGTGTTTGGGCGGCCCACCCCAGTTTCTCTTTGCAGTCTAAAAAAATCTGTTCTCAAGGTGTGCACACACAGAAAATTGAATGCATGTGGATATTAATCATATGTCAAAGGGTTTGCCAGAGCTAGAAACAGGCATTTAAATCCCTACTTCCTTCTTTGTCAGTATGAAAATCTGATTTTCAACCTAAGCATCTCATCTAACCTGACCAGTTTATAAAATGTACATTAAAGGAATAAAAGTTAATTTTACCTGTTGTGCTTATGGCTCCATCCTGATCAGTAGCCAAACCCAGAGTCGTCCTACACTCTTCCAGAAGTACCCGCAGGTCTTCCTCCTGCTTATCCCCAGCTTCTGTAACCTGCTGCGGGGACTGGCTCACCCCGCTGTCCCCCTCCTTCCAGGCCTTATCCAGAGATACGCCGGCCACAGGGGACGAGAGGCTCTTGGTTGGTCCGTGATCCCCACTGTTCCCCTGCGGGACTGGAGTTTTGGGGGTAGAAGTCTGTGGAGTGCCATTTCTACTCGAAGTGATTTGTCCCTTGGTTCCAGCATTACTTCCTGACTTGCGGTGAAATGCATTTGAGGTATTGTATTGAACAGGGGAGTGAGGCTTCCGTTCAGGTGGTGGTGGTGGAGAGCTGGCAGGAGATGAGAGGGCCGTCGAGTGGCTCTTTTTCCCGCTCGGTGTGTGGAAAAGTGGAGCCAGTGGAGATGAAAGTGGACCAGCAGAGGTGGGTGAAGAGGGAGCGCTGGATTTGGGAGATGGGCCTTCTCCTTGAGGTGAACCCGGAGGAGTATGGAAGCCGTCAGAGTGCGGGCCTGGTGTGAAGAAAAAACAAGTTAGGATATGTCCAAACAAGACAATGGAATCACACTGTGGATTTAGAGGAATTGGGATTGAAAAACTTAGACTACAGTAGTGATTACCAAACAATTTAAGAATAAGAGTAATACAGAATTGATTTGACTTAAATTACGCTATTTTGTGATCTACGTTATAATGTGGTTTCCTAATCAAAAACAGACCCGGAGTTGTGTTTTGTTTCATTCACACATGTTTGTTTTTTGTTTTTTTTAACAGAAACCCTGAATTCTTCTCTCAAATAAAAAACAGCCCATTCCAAAACCAGAAGTGCTCCACTGTGTTTTTAAACTCCATTCACTTTCACTAGGATCCTTAGTAATAATAATAATTTGAGATCTGGAATTGCCCATCTCTACTGAACTACTACTACTACTTAACTTGGAAACTAGCGCTTCAAAACATCACAAGTTTGAACATTTTGAGCTCTGAAACATGTGTGAACGAAACAAAACATGACTCTAGTTACAATTTTGATGAGATAACAATGTTCCAAGATGGTTTAAAGCTCACACAAGCCAATTTTGTGTAATATAAGACCTTTAAAAAGACCCATCATGCCTCCTCCACTTACTATCCCTATGTAATATTTCTAATAGAGGGCCCACTACCTGCTAGTCTCCATAAAGTACTTATCATTAAACCTACTGTGGAACATTCCAGACAAAGCAACATCATCTCCATGGAAGTTACAGAATGCACGTTTAACACGTCCTATGGCAACATTGGTATTTTCAGCCTTTCTTTCACCAGTTTTTTCTACAAATGTGGTTTTTAACTATAATCGGCAAATAAACTAACCTAATTTAACCATTGTGCATCCATTCAAACTGAGAACCACATAAACTAAGAACAATTGATTTGCTTTGCTGGGAGATTTTCCAGCAATAACCCTCAAGTATTTCCCAAACATAACTATTTTCTCTCTCTTTTCTCTCTCAGTATTGTTGCTTGTTACAGCCCGTGAACAATATGTCACGTTCTATTACTTTCTTCTCTTCCTTTACTTAGATTTTTACCTTATTTGGGCAAAGCTTTTTATTTGTGATGTAAGAAAACCAGCCTAAGTCAAATCACAATAAAACTATAAAACAACTTTCTTAATGCATTTGGGTCATGCTAGAATTTTATTTCATTCCGATCCAGTTTGCTTGCTCAAGTTTATCGTGTAAAGGGGACGGCAAACTGACAAATGACCGAGCAATGTGTGTGGGCATTTCCAACATTTGCAAGTGTGTATGTGTCGGTCAGTATTAAAATTCCTGTGAGTAAATCCTGTGCCCTTGCGGAGCCGGAGAATTCTGTGCAGTCATCACAGCTGGTCCAGACCGAACAAGAACCAATCAGATGTGGACCAGGGGAGAATGACCACAGTGAGAGGCAGGAGGGCAGCCAAGACACACAGGGACTTCCTCATTCTTACACAAATCATCAATAGGTTTTCCTTGTTCTGCAATAACCGAGTATAAACTACTCAATAAAAGCCAAATGATAAAGCCTATGAATACTGATTATAAAAAGCACACTCCCAAGGTAAAGTAGGTCCCTCTAGGCAATGTCAGCTGAATGAAAGAAGATGTTCACTTGATTTTACATACCTGAGGGTCCATGATTTCCATCTTTGGAGGAAAGGTTGCCCATTTTGTAGATATGAAGGGACCACAGCACTAAAGCTCCCAGCAGGTGCTCGTTCTTCTTCCCTCGGGCCAAAGTACAGTGTTCCGTGGAGATGCCCTGCACACAGCCATGGCCAGCAACGATGACTAATGTACTATGTCTTCCCTAAGTCCGTGACACAAAAACATCCTTTAACAGCGACAGATTATTGCAGTAACCCCATAAATGAGGGCGTGTGGTAAAGGCGCGGGACGCTACACTCTGAGCACATGTGCAAACAAAAGCTGTGCTCATCTGGGTCCAGAATCATGCAAAACGATACCAAATGTCCTTGTTAAGTTGTCAGGCGGACACCAAACAGATCCATCGAGGTTAGACCGATAAAGAAACAGCCACTGGCGGCCAGTGAAACACTAAACCTCATCATTGGTTTCACATGCCCAAATAAAACTTTGTTAGTACATCTGGCATTAACATCACGCGCCTCATTCCACAGGTAGCTGAGCACCGTGGACTGGGATTTAATGTAGACACTTTTAACAACTTTCATAGCTTGAAATGTTAAAGCAAACCTCCAGTTTAGTGGTTGAGTCAGACCCAGTTGAGCTCCAGCCCGGCCGCCTCTGTCCTCTGGTGTCCCGCGTTCAGCCTCCGCACTGCCGCTGTGTTCCTCCGCTGCTTCTGGGAAACTCACTTTTATGCATTTCCCAAATCAGGCGCTACTAGAACTAGAACTACTAAAACTTTAAGTGTTCTTTTAATTCTCGTCCGATAAAGTATGTCCGAAAGGAATCCCAACTTCTGAGAGCACAACAACGCACACGATGACCAAGAGCGCCAGCGGAGACCCACTGCGCAGTGTCCACTGGAGGGCAGAGTCTCACTGCGGTCACCCACCACTGGGGGCGCTCTCCCCACTAGAACACTGCACGTACAGTGAGAGCAGTGGTACTGATGGTGCACTGCAACACACTGCTGTGAGCACATCTTTACAACAAACAATGAACTGTTGTTGTTATGTATTAAACACGACTGGAACATTTTAGGTAGTGGGTCTAGGACCTGCTACCTACATGCATCGATGAAGATATAGCATATTATTTTTTTCCATTTCACACTCTAACCTGATTGGCTG
>KN495437.1:579-17003 GCA_000787155.1 Scartelaos histophorus
TATTTTAAATTAAAGGCAAACATGTTAAAGTCAAATATTGCTTTCACTGGTAAGAACTGCAATGCTGATTTATTCTTAGTTATAAAAATACTGGACACAGGTTGGTGCGATTCCTGATGAATACTGTTGTTGTGTCCTGGGGCAAGACACTTCACTCGCTTTGCCCTCAATGTCTGAGTACACTGGAAAATTGGATTTCCTCAAGAAGTTCGTCACTATATGCAACAAAGCGTGTAATTAGAAGAAAGTCAAATTGAGCATAAAATGAAGAGAGCGTATCTTAAGAAAAAAAAAAAAACAGAAAACTTTATTAAGATGGGGCCACTTCACACAACGGTTATGCTTGTTTTGGGATTTGGCTGGTAATAAAAAAGACAAGAATAACATGCAATCAAAACAAGTGGAGGACACTGGGGTTCATAACTCCATAAGGCAACAAAGGCAATATTCTTATGTCAAAAACAGAAAATCTTGACACTAAAGATAACATTTTGGGCAATATTTTAATAATGTGTGAAATAAAATAAATTATATTGTCACATTTATAACAGATACGCTTACGTTTCTGTCAATCATCATATCATCTTTTCCTTAGGGCCTATTGTACATAACTGTGATATACTGTATTTATATTATGTCTAAGTCTATAATAGATCATATTTTATTTATTGGGTGCTTTTCTGGACACTCAGGGTCGCCTTACAATAATCAGCAAACACAAAAGCCTTATTATAGAACACAGTTTATATTACTCCAACATGACTCTTTAAACCAACTTTAAACTCTTTAAACCTCAAAAACTTGGAGTTGTATTTTGTTTCATTCACACGGTTGAGCAATCCTACACTATTAGTCTTATTAGTCTGTTTAAATACCCCCTAAACATTGTAAAATACAAGAAGAAAGACAAGAGATTATTCAGTTTTACTCGCGAGGAGAATGAACAGAGAGCGTCACTTCAGGTACAATCTCTATCCGTCCTGAAGCCCAATGCATCTCCTCACTTTTTATTTAGAAAGGTCCTAGTTACAATGGATGTTATCACCCTCAAAATTAGTGATAACATCATATATGATTATACATGATACAGTTTTGCATGATTAATGTCTGGTTGCTCTTTGTAAGTCATCTGCACTCAGGCTGCTGCTTCTCTCTGGCCTGAGAGAAGACGCCACATTATCTTTGTTTTTGTTCCCAAAACAAGTGCAGGAACAAGTGACGAAACCAGTGAAGAACAAACTGTACACAGTTCAAGCACAAAGAGGTTATTAGGGCACAGATATTTCTAACATATGATTAGAGTATAGATGGGATAAAATACACAATTATTCTAACACTACACTAGATGGGATAAATACACAATTATTCTAGCACTACACTATTAGTCTTATTAGTCTGTCTTCATCTCCAAAGGTCAAAAAGCTCTGCTCCAGCTTGTGATCACACCAAGTAGTAGTTTTTTTTTGTTTTTAAGTTAACAGCTGCATTTTACCTGTTTTTGAGTGGCAAAACAGTCTCCAAATGATTCTAGTGAAGATGTTGGGTGTTTAAAAACATTGGAGTACTTCTTCTCCATATGACACCACAATATAGAACAGAGCATTTTCAGTTTGAGAGAATAGCCCAGCCTACATGACACAAAACAAAACATAAAGAACATGATAACATAGATGAGAAAATATAGGCCCTTTAAATGTGAAAACGGCCACAGTTAAACAGTGCGGTTCGGGTTTGGTGACGCTGTAGTGAATAGACCAAGTGTGTTTTGAGTTTGGATTTGAAGTGCGGGAGTGAGTCAGTGTTGCGGAGGTCAGGAGGGAGAGTGATCCAGAGACTGAAGACTCTGCTCCCCACAGTGACAAAACCAGCAGAGGAAACAGAGAGCTGGAGGGAGAGAGAGGAGGAGAAGGAGAGAGGAGGAGGAAGAGAGGAGGAGGAGTGCAGGGGGAGAGAGGAGGAGGAGGGGGGAGGAGGAGTGGAGGGAGAGAGAGGAAGAGAAGGAGGAGTGGATGCAGTGGGTGGTGCAAGGTTCTTGAGGGCTTTGAATGAAGAAGAGCAATAATTTGTATTCAGTGCGGTGTGTGATGAGAGGATGGGTGTGATGTGGCTGTTGGATGGGCACGAGTAAACTATGACAAATAAATACATAAATATGAAAATAGAGAGGAGGAGGAGAGAGAGGAGGAGAAGGAGGAGAGGAGGAGGAGAGAGAGGAGGAGTGCAGGGAGAGAGAAGAATAGAGAGGAAGAGAACAAGACGAAGAGAAGGAGAAGAAGAGAAGGAGGTGGAGTGGAGGGAGAGAGAGGAGAAGAAGGAGAGAGGGAGGTGGAGTGGAGTGAGGGATAAGAAAATAAGGAGGAGAGAGGTGGAGGAGTGAAGGGAGAGAGGAAGAGAAGCAGAAAGGAGAAGGAGAAGGAGAGAGAAGAAGAAGAGAAGGAGGTGGAGTGGAGGGAGAGAGAGGAAGAGAAGGAGAGAGATAGAGGAGTGGAAGAAAAGGAAAGAGAAGGAGGAGAGAGAAATGGAGGAGTGAAGGGAGAGAGAGGAAGAGAAGGAAGAGGGAGAGGAGAAGGAGGAGGAGAAGGAGAGAAAGATGGAGGAGTGGAGGGAGAGAGGAAGAGAAGGAGAGAGAAGGAGGAGAGAGAAAGATGGAGGAGGGGATGGAAAGAAAGGAATAGAAGGAGGGAGAGAAGGAGGAGGAGAAGGAGAGAGAAGGAGGAGAGAGAAAGATGGAGCAGTGGAGGGAGAGAGAGGAAGAGAAGGAGGAGTGGATGCAGTGGGTGGTGCAAGGTTCTTGAGGGCTTTGAATGAAGAAGAGCAATAATTTGTATTCAGTGCGGTGTGTGATGAGAGGATGGGTGTGATGTGGCTGTTGGATGGGCACGAGTAAACTATGACAAATAAATACATAAATATGAAAATAAGAATTACAGTTAAATCATTATTAAATTGTTCAATAGTAAAATATTATATTACAAAAGGTACGATTACACTGTACTTATGTCTAGGCCACAATGACAAACATGATGGTAAATGGTCACATCTTTTCTTCCTTCAATTTTTAATCACCAAAGAATCAAAAATAATAAGAATAACATTGAATTCTTAATAAATAAATGCTGTTTGTTGTTTGTTTCTATAGCGACCCTGTGCAGATGAAGTCACTAATGGATTTGTGAGCGTCTAAGCCTATTTGTAAATGAACTGTTATGTCAGCTGCACGCCACATATATCCAACAGAAGTCGGCAACAGATGACGAAACTCAGAGCCACCGCACGGATTAACTCTGCAGACCAGGGGTGAGACATGAGGCTGGAATTAGATTATATGGATATTCTGTCACTTAGGAAGACTTTGGGAACATGACAACAGTGACTTAAAGGTGCACGATGTTACTGTTTTTGTTGGCGGTTCATCACCTGCTCATTTCTATGGATATACTGTATTATTGCTCTGCCTGGAATGTTCCAAAATATGACATTAAACAGTCCTACCTTACATCTACTAGCTATAACAGCTCCGTGAAGAAAAGCAAGTGATGGACCCTTCCTCAGAAAAGTTTAAACACCTTTAAACAGGGTTAGAGTTACATTGAGTTGGAAAATTGTAGACCTGCTCCTCTGGTTAGAACGACATAAACAGGAGAAATGCTGACAAATGCCCACGTGTTAATATGCGTTCTGTCCCACCATCTCATTTATAATAAGCAACAGAAATTAATGGGGGTTTGTATTACCTCAGGCTTTTGTTGATTGTAAGGAACTAAATTGAGTATGGAGTCTATTTTAATTTGCGGACAGTGTATAAATCAAGTGCAAATTGCCTATTTGATGTTACTCTAATGCAGGGGTCTCCAACCTGTAGCTCGCCAAGGGATTTCTGGATTATGCTTATTGTGTTGAATAACCCAGTCTGATTAATTAAATGCCTATTAACTTTGTGCACAAATAACTGGATAAAGGCTTATGTTTTATAGGTATCTAACTGTACCTCATGTAAAAGCTTGTTGTAGCTCTTATACGCTCATTTTCTTGTGACTGCTAACATTAGTAGCTCTCCGGCATTTTCATTTTGTAAAGGTAGCTCAGAGGAAAAAGGTTTGAGACCCCTGCTCTTAACTAGGCATGTGTTTCCACAAATAATACACAAAAGACAATTGTGTATTATATTGGAACTAGTCTATATCAGGCCAATATCTTAACTTTGCCTTAAATTAGCCTTAAATTGCCTTTCCCAGTTCTTATCTTTGGCTTTCTGAGTACCACTAAATTGGAATTAGTCTATATCAGGCCAGTATCTTAACTTTGCCTTAAATTGCCTTTCCCAGTTCTTATCATACTATATTGAGCCTATAGTAATCTATCTAATAATCTAAGTAATAAGTAATAATAAGTAATAATAAGTAATAATAAGTAATCTAATCTAATCTATTAGACTAAAGGGATCTCCAATCTTTTGCATCCAGTGAGTTACCTTTAAAAAATGAAAATGTGTGTTAGATGGTGTTAGATGCTCAAAATATAAAACCATTATCCATTTATTAGTGCACAAAAATCAAAATAATTAATCAAATTTGGGTTATTCAGTACAATACATATAATTCAGAAACCTACTTATAAGGGGGTGGAGAGCTACTGGTACCTCCTGAGCTACAGGTTGGAGACCTCTGAAATAAACCATTAATCATGTAGTTATGAAAAATGATTAACTCATAGATGGACAAAAACATATGGGCCACAGTTTGAGAAACACTTGAAGTAGGAGAACTTGGGTAGCCTATATATATTTTTGAATTATGATTAAATACATTACAACATAATGAAATACAACTGTTATTGAACTAATGCATTTTAGAGCATGATTAATAAGTGTCCATCTGTAAATAATTGTTTATGTCGGCGTAATAAGAGCGTAGTTAATATGCGCTCTGTCGCTTTAAGGATGTAGTCAAAACAAAGCGTGCACCGGCGGACGCACGGAAGTGGTTTTGTCTCCGCTACAACAACACCAGGCAGCGATAAACGAGAGCTGCGATGGTTTTTAAATACAGTTAGCCTGTGTTTCATTCATAATAACACGTTTTTTGTCACGTTTTATCATTTTGGAAGTGTCCTGAGGTGATCGAAGGAGAGCTAGCTTACCCGTGCGCACCATGCCGCCCTACTCAGAGATGAGAAAAAGCAATCGCTTCTACTACTTCATCAAATTCACCCTAAACATATACTCCATGCTGTTTTCGGTAAGTTTTGGATACATCTCTATAGATAATGTACAGAAACGGTGAAGTTTTGGTTAAAAGTGACGAACCCCAATCTGAGTCACCCAATATTAGCTTCACGCGAGAGACAGCCAAATCCCATTCATTAGCTATAGAAAAAAATCCAACAAATCAGCTATATTTTTCATACAAGAGCACTATTTGAGATACTGGTACTTAATTTCAAATTTATTAACATTACTTTTGAATTCGGCTTACGATTATACATGAGTTGGTTTTGTATTGTTTTATAAAAATCGAAATACTTTGCCACATTTTGCAGGTGCTTTTTTGCCATTAACACCATCACGTTGGAGAGTACGGGGAATACCCATCATTTTATTGAAATTCCGCGAACCTTTGAATCAATCACACATTTTAATACTGATTTGGGTTGAACTAAATCATTTTTCGATAAAATGCTAACGATTTGGTGGTAAATCAATGTGGGATGTTGTGATTTTCTTTACAGTGGAGGTAGGTGCGATGCTAGCAGTGGATGGAGGGCTAACGTGATGGATAGCGCGTAAATGCAAGCAGCTAAATTCTCGTATCGTAGTAAGTTCAATGGTCAAATGTAATGTGTAATTAAAAGTGGTCGTAGCTTCTTGATTAGCTGCATTTATTGTCCAAGGAAAACAATAAGCCGCTCTTTGGCGAGCAGCGGTGGCGCAGGGCGTTGGAGCCACTTAAAGGCATAGTGCTGTGTTTTTTCTGTGGGCCGACACTAATAAGAGGCGCATTTGTAGGTCAGTAAACCATTTTCATAGTGTGTGTTGTACAGAAACCTTTGCTATTTACAGTTTTTATCCTTTATCAGCTGACAGAAATCTAAAGAGAGAAAGAAAATGACCCATTACATTCCAAAAAGTTTCACATCATGATTAAATGAGCTCCAATAATAACAACAATGCCCTCTGAAGTGGAAGTGAAGTGAAGTGTAAATAAAAACATTATAAATTCCTGAATGGAGGCAGCTGGAGGCAAAAGGAAAGTGAAACATAATGCGACTTTCATGGGAAAACTAGGATTAATTTCAGAATATCACAAATTATAAAAAATCAAGGACAATTTGGAAAACTAAAACCACCAATGATTTCAGAGTCCAGTTTAAAAACGCTTACAAATGTGTTTTACATTATTTGTTCATTTGACAAGAGTTTATGATCGATACTAAGCATTTTTTCAAAGACAGAATCCACATTTTGAGGTTTTACTGGACAGAAATACTTCACCTCATCTACAGATATATTGCACATTTCATCATAAATTATACTTTTTGTTTTCTATCCCTATTTTAGGGATGGAACCACCTGAGATACTGTCAGCTGACTTAAAGGTGCACTGTGTAACATAGTAGAGGCTCCACCTGCTTGTCGCTATGGAAATGTTATTTCTTTGTCGAGGATGTTCCACAGTATAGATTAAACTATCACGACGGAGACAAGCAGGGTACAGCACTACATTACAGTACAGATCTGTGGACAGGTGCTCTAATTCATGGAAGGAATTATTGTATTTTTAAGTAATAAAAACACACCCGTAATAAATCTAGACAGAAATGTTTAATGTCAAACTATGGAACATTTCAGGGAAAGCAATAACATCTCTATGGAGACAAGTAGGTATTGGAAACACCAGCAAAGTTGCACTGTGCACCTTTTAAATAAAGACATCGTCTTTTTAGACCTTACATGAAACTGCTGTCCCATCATGTGACTCATCAGCGGTATAATAACCACATAACAACAAAGGGTCATGAGTCCAACCCTGAAATCATCAAGTAGAGACTGAAAGAGAAGTAGAGAAGTAGAAATTTGCACTTAGCAAACTGGATATCAGTCTTAAATCTCCAACAGTGGCCGATACTTAGCTTTGACCGACATTCTGCCTCCAGAATATATAAAGCTTAATTTGAAAACTTGAGTGCGAAGATTCTGCTCATCTTAAATTATTGACCAGTCACATCTTAAAAGTCTTAAAACTCTATGGAAATGTCATTGCGCTGCTTAGAATGTTCCACAGTATGATATTAAATGGCTCTACCTTACATTAATTATATTTGATAGATTTTTATAAGTGTGGGCAGGGTTGCTTCTCCACAGATCTGACTTGCAGCTTAGTCTGGTTTGGTCTCCATGTAGATAGAACAGTTTATTGTCATACTGTGAAACATTCTAGACAACGCAATAACATCCCCATGGGGAAAATCATTTGACAGACCCTCCACTAGAAAGGTTACATCATGCACCCTTAAATTATATAATTTGGGGAAAATAATCCATATCTGCCCTGCATATTTCTCCCAAAAATACTGGCAGCAGAGTTTATCGACGATAACTTGCTCTGGATTCTAATCGGTATCGTATCGTTAGTGTCCACAAACAAAACATATTGGTCAATCTCTATTATCAAGAATAGTAATGCTTTACCCACCTTATTTTAGCTTATTAAATTAGTTGAGATGAGTTGATTACTTTTTACCTCCAGATCATTTTAATATAATACAGATGAATTAAATTATTTTATCACCAAAACTCATAACTTAATTCAGAAATAATATCTCCTATTTCATTGTTGCTGGTGTGTGTACGACCTCTTGCAGAAAAGCAGCAGAAATAAAGTAAATGGCATAGTTAGACCTAATTTCAACCAGGAACCGGACATGCCTTTAATCTGCAGGAAATATTCCCCCGTCCCCATCGGCATCATAGCAAACAACGCATTACAGAGATGACTCCAAGTACGGGTATTTGTAGTACATTAGCGCCCCAGTCCCTGCAGCTATGTTTCTGAGGGGCATTACAATTACTTACACTATATTTATTTCCTGGAGACCTGTCCCATTCTTAAAGGTGCATTGTGTAACTTTTCTGGTGGAGGCTCTGTCTCTTTCTTTTTTCTATGGTGATGTCATTGCTCTGCCTGTAATGTTCCACAGTATGACATTAAACAGCTCTATCTTACATTTATTCAAATACAGTGGCTTTATAATTCGAAAATACCAAGAAAAACAGGCTCTCTGACTGTGACTGGGGTCGCCTCTCCACAGATCTGACCTGGTGTGTTTTGGTCTTTATGAAGTTAAAAACGTTTAATACCATACTGTGAAACATTCCAAACAAAGTAATAACATCTCCATGGAGAAAAGCATTTGACAGACCCTCCACCAGAAAAGTGACTTCCCTAGTCTAAACCATAACCTATTTAAGCCATATTTGAACTTTAAGTCATGTTGTTGATTGAATAATAAAAAATAAGGGACCTAATTTTGTCCCAAAAATGGAGGAACATCCTCTTTTAACGTCCCCCATATGCGGCCTACACCCCCCTCTTTCTGTCTTTTTCTGCATCGGTGTTTCTTGTTCAATTTTACTCATTACAGTGATGACCTGGAGGCACAGATCCAGACTTAATTAAAGCTTTGTCAACTAATCATCTTTTTGTAAGTGCTGCTTGTTGGAGTTGGGATTTCATTTAGTTACGTTTTAAGTTTTTAACAAGCGTAAAACACAAATACTTATTTTTTGTCTTTATTTCAGGAACTCCCGAGTAGAGGATGTCAACCATTTTAGAACCTGAAAATGATTTCCCTTACAACTAATATACTCACTTCAATATACTCACTTGGAATTAGCTTTCAAAATATTTAAAAATGCACAGTGTAATTTTTTTTTGTTTGGGGTCCATCACCTGCTTATTTCTACTGATATGTCATTGCTCTGCCTGGAATGAATTTAAACAGCTCTACTTTACATTTATTACATTTCAGACCTGATGAAAAATAGCTAGAAAAAAAGGTTGAGCAGGGTCACCTCTACACAGATCTGACCTGTAACTTTGTCCGGTTTGGTCTCAATGAAGATAGAAAGATGTACTACTATTCTGTGAAACATTCCAGAAAAAAAGCAAATCAAATTTCAATGGAGAAAAGCATTTGATAGAAAATATTTGCAATAAGAAAATGGATTTTATCAGTAACGCACAGAAAACGATTGGAACAGTTGCTATGCTATACAACCCAGAAAGTCAGTACATCTTCAAAGTCTTAACTTAGATTTAGACAAACTTTATTGATCGACAAGGGAAATCTTTTGGGCACACAGTTGTGGGATGAGGGAACAGGGACTAAATGGTTAAACTATAAAATCTCCTAGAAATGTAATGTTTTATGGCTAATCATGACACTAACTCATTCTAGTGATATCCACAGTTCTCAAGTGGATGGTGCCCTCAATCTTGTTTCAATGATTGTTTCGCCAGTCTTAATCTTTTTTCTTCCGTCACCCAGCACAGTACTGATACCATGATGATAGAATGTCATTTTCAACTTTAAATTGTAGTTCTTTTTGTAGTAGTAGGTGTGTAATCCTTTGATTGTCCAGGTAAATTACACAGTGGTCCATGGGCGGATACTAGTCTGTGTGACCTTGCTCTGATACAGCTCAAGGTCATTTTTGTTCTGTGAGTGTGACCTTTTTAGTATCTATACTTGCTCAAATGAGTATCTAAGTTTGATACTAGTTTTAATATGAATCCGTATGTGATTTTCAATACTTTTGACAAACTTAAACTAGGACTGCACGATATTGAAAATGAATGCGATATGCGATACGGGTGTCAAGCATTGCGATAACGATATTATTGCGATATTTTCTTTTAACCTAAAAAAAACTGCGACTGTACCTGCATAACATTGGTTGCTGAATATTTGACTGAATAAAATCACCGTATAGCTCCCTGTGGTTGCGTTCGAGGTGGCTGTGTAAGTTCGTCGTGTTTCCTCTCGACGTTGCGATAACTTTCCGGCACGACTTGCACAGCACTTGCGTCTGTGACACGTCGTCCCGTCTGAAGCCAAAGTCCCAAATTCCGGAGCTGCTGTGCTTTTTAGGCACAAGTTGTTGGCTGTTGTCGTCTTCACTGACTTCTTCATTACCCGCCATGGTGACTGTAGTGTTTTCCCGTCATGCACTGCGAGTCCACGCGCTCGCTCTAGCTAGCAAAACATTACGTTTAAGGGCGCGTCGGAATTGTGAACTCCAGAACGCAATAAACTCACGATTTACACATAAAACAATAAAAAAATATTGCGCATCTTTGCGATGTGGATATTGCACGTGCTATTATCGCGATGACTATATTTTTTTGATATATCGTGCAGCCCTAACCTAAACCCAGAATTCATTCAGAGCAGTTTGATCTTCATACAGGTTTAGGTACTGCCATTGACTTCTCTGGACCACATCATCTTTAAACAGTTAATTAACAGAATCCATTTAGTCCCTTGTCCAATGACCTAAATATAACCAGTAACAGATGATGACAGGCACTAGTCCAGTTAATTTGTGTTACATCCGTGAAGGCTGAGTGCTGCTGGGACTGAAGCCAAATGTATAGTGCTTTATGGAGGGCATTATCTTTGGCCGAGGTACACTGTAGACACTGACTCTTAATGCAGATTGCCTCAGATTCTCTATTGACAATCGATAGCGCAAATGTAAGCCCAGTCCAACCATATGCATTAAAACAGTAATGGACTCTTTAACTTTATTTTACAAAGTCAAACCCCTGTGTTTTAGAAATAGCCAAACAAAAAATATAGGGGCTTAATTAAATGGTGCTATAGCCAATAAGAAAGCTGTTTAATCATTCATGTGTAATAGATTTTCACTATACTTCAAATGGTGTATGGAGTAGCTTTGTTCTACTATCAAGTTTTAACTTTTTCGTTTGTGGCCCGTCACTTTTTTTTCTATGGATGTCATTATTCAGCCTAAAATAATTCACATTATGACATTAAACACCTTTAAATTACATTTATTCAATTATATGTGGTTTTACAGCTCAAAAATACCTTGGAAAAACAACATTCTGACTGACCCATTCTTATATATTTGGTTTGTACCTCTTGTCCTACGCACCTGTTCCAGTTGTGTGTGGAGTCCACCCTGAAATGAATAATGCCATGTAGACCTGTCACGCTAAAGCTAACAAGAACCAGCACGTCATCATCACAAAATCCTGTTTCGCTGACACTAAAGTGTTTTACAATTAGTTGCATACAACAGTCTTTTTCACCCTAAGAGCTGCAGTTACAAATATATCTGCCAAATAGTTTACTTAATTACACATAAAACAAATTGGTGCAAGTGCCGACTATATCTTTCATAATTGTTTTGTATAATCGTAATCTTCAGTAAATAAATAAAAACAATGTACTACATTAAAAAGAATGTTGGCATATCTCACTACTTTCAGCTCACATGTGAAAAAATAATAAGGTACATACAATAAGTGATAAGACCAAAATATATTAATTATACTTAATTGTCGTTGATATAATATTGTGTTGACCCTATTGTCATATTCAACTTCCATTTCCCCTCCAGACTAACTTTTCAGTTAGGAAGTCCGCTCGGTCCCACTTTAGACACATTACCCTTCTGGTATTGCAGGATTTATTTAGCCTGAATGGAGGGTCAAACTAATTAAAGATAGTGATTCTCGGCCAGGCGTGGTGATTTAGCGTCCTGTCCAGAGGCTCTGAAACCCACCCAGGTTCACTTAGCCCCGTAATGATGCGGTCATAGTACACCAACTCCAATTTAATCCGAAAGTCTAACCCCCAAAACCCAACAGCGGACTCCGTGAGGACGCTGTGCTGCAGGTGGTTTGTGGGTTATGATGTGAATATGCATTACTCATGTTCTTGCACTATTAATAAATAATTTTAGAAATCCACTAGTGGAATAGCTACTATAGTTCAATTTTGATTTAAATTTTGAACATTTTAAAGATGAACACATTTCAATATGTTTTAATTGTATAATGTAGTAACCACAAATTCCTTTCATCTACCAATCATTTTATAATTCATGTACTTATTTATGGCCAGAGTGTTTGTGCTTGTGTTGGCAGTAGTCAGAGGGGCTGATGGTGCAGATTGGCAGCCTTGTTTCTGTCAGTCTGCCCCAGGGCAGCTGTGACAATAATAGCTTACCCCATGGAGTGTGGAGTGAATGAATCATGTACAGTAAAGCATTTTTGGTGTCTTTAAAGGCGTTATATAAATCCATTGATTGACTAATGAATTAATTGTGACTATCTTAAGGAGGAGGTGTTACACTCTATAGCGAGGTCCTCAAACTTGCAACCAGGATAATTTCTACTGGTCTACAAGACCATTTCTAATTTCTACTGATAGTAGCCCGCCAAAAAAAATGGCATAAATGCATAAGAAGTTGAACTACAGTTCCCGTAACGTATCGCTGCCTGTAGTGCCAATTCAGCTCAGCAGTGGCAAAAAATAAACAGCAGGACAGACTGAGAGGGGCTGACAGTGCTTCTACATGGACTTTCAAACTTACTTCAACCAAGAAATAAACATGTGGACTGTGAGAACAGAAGCTTCAGAAACAGGAGTGACTGTCAAACCAGAGGAACAGCCTCATGAGCTAAGGTAACAGAAGAGGGGAGAGAAGTAGTTTACCATCGCACTGTGTTGTGCATCACTCGAGTATTTAACATCTACTTAAAGGTTAATGGTGTTTTTGCAGAAGTGAAGATTGACCCTGGTCTTTTGGTTGAAAATAAGTCTGAACTGAAAACAGCACAGAGACACTGTAGGATTTAGAATGCTGCTTAAAAGCCTTTAATAAATCGTAAATATCATTTTTTATTAACTAGCATATTTTCTTAACCCCATGAGAGCCTCTGTCTTGCATTATGCATACAATAATATATTGTCTTAGTATATTATGATTATAACATATTATTATAATAATTATGATCAGTTGTAGCCTATAAAAATAATATCATATTTTATATAATATGCAGCCCCTGACCAACACTGATTTTATAACTTGTGCTCTGCTCTAGTGGAGTTTGAGACCCCTGGACTAGAAGGTAACTTTCTTCTTAAAGAAGTCAAGTTCAGGAACTTACACCCCTGGAGGTCAGTGCCCTTGTCAGTGCACTGCGCGAAGCTTGCAGATAAGGTCCAAAGAAACTTTGTTTTGGACTGCAATTCTGCGCTGCTCTAGTGGAGTTTGAGACCCCTGGACTAGAAGGTAACTTTCTTCTTAAAGAAGTCAAATTCAGGAACTTACACCCCTGGAGGTCAGTGCCCTTGTCAGTGCACTGCGCGAAGCTTGCAGATAAGGTCAAAAGAAACTTTGTTTTGGACTGCAAGCTACAAAAAGAGGAGAAGATGGGCCAAAAAAAAGGCCTTGGAGTTCACTGCTACTCTTCAGAAGGAAAAAAAACTCCAAGGCCTACAAATCGCATGTGATGCGCTCTGGTAGATGTATGATTTTAAGAAACAGGAAAATGTGCAACTGAAAGCTTGCCAAAAGCTTGCCAACTCCAAAAAAGTCATGGAAAAGGCAAACCAAAAAGACTTGGAGTTGCAAAAACTCACTGCTACTCTTCAGAAGAAGGGCAAACAACTACAAGAAGTTATCGCACATAAGGAGATCTGGTGCCTGTATAATTCTAAAGTACTGGATTTGCAACTATGCAACTAGAGCTAGAGCTTGCCATCTCAAAAAAGTAATGAAAAAGACCAATGAAAAAGACTTGGAGTTGCAAAAACTCACTGCTACTCTTCAGAGGAAGGGCAAACAACTACAAGAAGTTATTGCACATAAGGAGATCTGGTGCCTGTATAATTCTAAAGTACAGGAAAATGTGCTGCTTAAACAAGAGCTTGCCAACTCCAAAAAAGTCACGGGAAAAATGAACGAAAAAGACTTGGAGTTGAAAAAGCTTAAAGCTAACCTCCCGAAAAAAGAGAAAGAGCTGGAAAACCAAACTAGTGTGTACAAGGACATAAGACGTCTGTATAACAACACAGTAAGAGACAATGTCCAGCTCAAACAAGAGGTGACCAACACCAGTAAAGCCATGAGAAGTTGAAAGAAAAATTTTAAGTACATCACATTGTTCAGATGTCAGTCACATAGCATACTGCGGTGGCTTATGCGGAAATGTGCAGAAATGTGTAAAGCAAAAGTACAAAAATTATATAATACATGATAGAAGAAAGCAAAAGATTAAAAGGGCAATGTAAATGTTTGTGTTTTCTCCTTTCTAAACTATGATTTATTGGCTGTTGGAATCAAATATAATGAAACAGAGAGAGGGAGGGCTGAACAATACATTTTAAACATATTGATAATGCAATAATGACAAACATTTGATTGTATTCATAATTTCCTTATTGCGTACTCCTTTTTAATTCAGTTTGTCTTGGTATAACTTTTAATTTTGTTTAACTTATTGAGTCAAACAAATGTAATATTGCTATGATATACTTCGCAATACAACTTATAGTTCTCAAAATCTTTATCTCATCTCATGTGAACCTTACATAGAGACTACACATTGCATTCAAGTTTAATCTGTGTATGGCTGCATGATGGTGACAGTGATATAATAACAATAATCTCTATCTTAAAGTTTCTGTACCAGATTTTTCCTGTTTAAAAACATGATAAACAGAACTAATTGCATTTAAACTATGTGCTAAAAGTGCAGCAGCATAACTTCCTGTTTTTAAGACCATGAAAATGCTTTAGAATAAGATGTAGTCTAATTTTTATCCAAAATGCTGCTTTTACATCTGTATCTGTACTGGGGTAAAACAAATGTTGTTTTAATTACATGGTAAAATTGAGTACTGTCAAAGTCTGAAGTGTGTGGGATGTGTTTGTTTTCTTTTTTCTTTTTCCAAAAATCATCAAAGCCCCTCCAAACTGCACATTCACTCACTTTCAAAAAACTGCTGTAAACGCACTAACCTCCTGACTTTAGTGATATCGCTGTGGGCCCGGTATTCTTTTTAAAACACACATCAGAAGTTACAGAAAATGGATGCCATGCTAGCTAACAGGTTTCTCCACACTATCAAAGGATATCAAAGGCACTGACTCTGAGTGTTTGCGTTGCAGCTGATGGGCCTGTGTGTGCTGTGCGTGGGGGTCTACGCCGAGGTAGAGAGGCAGAAGAACCGGACCCTGGAGGGGCTATTCCTGGCCCCCGCTGTGGTGCTCATCCTCCTGGGGCTGGTCATGTTCACCGTGTCCGTGGTGGGCATGGTGGGATCCCTGCGTGACAACAAGACTCTGCTGCACATGGTGAGGAGGAGTGAGGAGGACCTGCTTGTTCCACAATATGACATTAAACAGCTCTACCTTACATTTACTAAGTTAATATTTAAAGCTTGAAAAAAACAAGAAAAACAGGTTATGAGAGGGACTGTGAGAGGGGTTGCCTCTCCACAGATTTTTATAGCTTGAAAAAAACAAGAAAAACAGGTATTCTGACTGTGACACGGGTTGCCTCTCCACAGATCTGACCTGTAACTTGGTCTGGTTTACTCACAATGGGTTTTAATGCCATGCTGTGAAACATTCCAAACAAACCAGTAACATGGAGAAAAACAGTTGACAGACCCTCCACCAAAAAGTTATACAATGCACCTTGTAAGTAAAAGGTACAGATAAAGAGGTAAATAATATAAAAGTAAAAGTACCACAGCATCAAACAAAATTTACTTAAACTGTTTAAGGATCCATTTGAAAATGTACTTTTAAGTAAAACAAAAGTATTTTACATATTTCAAGTGTTGTTAGTTTGTTGAAATACATAGATAGCACATACACACACACATGTACAGGGGTATATGTGCACATATATAAACACATAATATTCTCTTTTCTTTTAGTCTTAAGGCAGGACATATGCCGTATAAGGCAGTGTACAAGGGCCACTCATGGTTAATATAATTAATTTAAAGCAGCACTAGTGTGTATTTAGTCTTCATGATACATTTTGTTGCAGTAATGTACTGCAGTACGTATGTATTACAACACCTTTGCAACAGTAGATCAGTAGCAGTTCGGATGTTTGCGTTTTTAGTACAGTGTTATACATGATTTGAACAGCTAATGTGTCAGACACTATGCAGCTTCATATCAGGCCTTAGAATACTTGCAATTACTTAATTTCCCATACATTAAAAAACAGACCCATCTCATTTATAATTTTTCTTCCCTTCCTGTCTGTAGGAAAAAAAAACAAATTCAAAAGCTGCCACTTTAGTCAGTACTTGAAACCAGTCTGCGACAGATGGAGTGAATTGTTTTTCCATTGTTGGATTAGGAG
>KN495438.1:0-11767 GCA_000787155.1 Scartelaos histophorus
AAAAAAAAAAAAGCTGCAAAACCTAAATAGCAAAATTAAATACTTTAGTTAGGATACATAATTAGGATAGAGATTATTTTATTTGAGTAGGTATGAAGGTGCAACATACAGTCTACAAACTCTCAGAATATTCACATTTAACAAAAAATAAATAAAATAAAATAAAGAGAACAAAATTGTTCACATTCAAACTGTATTTCATCTACTTGATATTCAGTAGACATTTGACATTAGATTTATTAGACGGAAAAAAGCAACAAACAACAAAAAACCATAAATAGACAGAGGTTGAGTCATATTTCAGCTGAAATCTAATCATAGCACAGAAAGAACAAAAGTCTCCCCACTAGCAGGTCTACAAACAAAAAGTCCCCACGATAAATACTGACCCCAAAATAATAATCTGTGCACAGGAGCACGGTAGGAAGCTCAGTGTGTCAAAACTAATAATCACTTTTATTAAAACCGTAAAACATAAAGTAAACAACCTGTTAAAAACTTAATTAACGTCTACCCAGCTGATTTGATGTTGCTTTAATATTTATTACGCCTTAAAATTAGCATTACCGTTAGCGTCAAGCCTTTTTATTCGCAGAAGTATCATCCGCTCAAGTATTAATTTTATTTTCTAAACTTTTTCACATGCTGTCACTCAGAATTCACTGTCCATTGCATTATCTTGTTAAATATTTATACGTTTTAGCATGACATGACAGATAAATAACTGGACAGGAAGTAGTGACGCTAACGGTGCGGTGTAGCAATTATGGTAACAGGGCTAAGTGCGCTTTTAAAAATGGTTATTTTCACTGAATGCTAAACAAATTTAATCATGGATCTGACGACGTGACTAGTTCCTGTACTAGAAGTCGTCCCGCAACTGCCACTTATTGTATTGTATGTTTATAAATCCTTTCCAAATGCAGCCGCTGTCTCTCAAACGCTAAACAAACGTGGACATAATGTACCATTCACAGCGGAGCCATTACTCACGGAACAGAACAATGAGCGCTAACCGAGCTAACGCCGCTAATGCTGGTGACCTTCACGTCTGCTTCAGTATCTGCTGAGTCACTGCACCTGCATTTATGATATGTGTGCTGTTATTTGTGCAGCTAAAATCCAAATCAAATGTGCCGTTTGTCTTTTTAATGGTTCTGTATTACACAAAATGGATTCTGCACTGCGCAACTTTTCTGGCGGCGGCTTGGCTACCGACGTGTCTCCATGGAGATTTTATTTTGCCTGGAATGAAATTATACATCTACCTTTTATCCATTACGGGTGTTTCTATTGCTCAAAAATACATTTATTTCTTTAGTAAATATGGGTGACTCTCCGCAGATTCTATTAGTAATTTAGTGCAACGAACATATTATGGAACATTTGAGACATTTCCATGGAGACAAGCAGGTAGAAATGTTACGCATTTTACTATTTACATTTTTATGTTACTTCATAAAAAATATACCCTGAGTTTAAGCCAAGTTATAATGTTACTTCATAAAAAATATACCCTGAGTTTTGTTTTATTTCATTCGCACATTTGAATACGGCTTAATTATTAGTCTGTCTACATCTCTAATATGGCTTTATTATTAGTTTAAAATGCTCTGTTCCACCTTGTGATGTCATACAGTGGGAGTTTTTTAAGTTAACACTCACCTTTTGTTGAGCAGAGTTGAACATTTCCAGGGCTGAAATCATCCAGATGATAGTGAAGGAGTATGGAGTTTAAAAACACTGTGGAGCACTTCCTGTATTACCACATGACCTCACAAAGTGGAACAGAGTATTTTCAAGTTTGAGAGAAAAACTTAAAGCTTAAATATGCAGGATTTGTGTGTTAAACATGTGTGAATGAAACAAAACTAAAACTCCAGGGATGTTTTTATTCCAGTTATGAGAAAATTACACATTATGAATCATTTAAATAGTGAACTCAAAATGACTTATCTACTTTAATTATGAGCAATTATTATTTCTCATTATCTATTAGCACTGAAGAACATATGTTTCCATAAACACCACATGCCAGTTTTGATTCACTGTGTCTCTTGTTTGTCATGTCTAGAAATGTATTTATTTTTAACACTTGATTGATTGATGTAGCAACCGTGCAACAAAGCTATTCTGGACCAGTTGTCAGGCAAGCTGCAAACCAAGCAGGATGTAAAGCTCACAAGATGTCCCCCTCTTACTGGAACCATAAATATGTTACTTAGAATTACCATAAGACCAATGTTAGCCTGAGGTTATTTGTTGGCATTTGTTGGTACGTCTTACAATAATATAGTGGGCGAGGACTGGGCGATATGGAGCAAAAAATATATCTCAATAAACGATATATATCTCGATATCTTATCTATGCAGGAAAAATAACCTGGAAATATGAACATGTAGGCAAGTGCTTCTGGAACATTATAAACAAAATAAAAATCCCTGTATACAAAATAATAATTTAACTGTAAAATAAAGCAAGAAATAAGTTCCTTTAGAAGAGGAAGTTCGGGAGGTTCCTTATTTTAATAGATCCGTGTTCCTCACAAGCCATTGCGCAGATCAAACCCAACGTTTCCAAACACTATTGTACAAATAAAACTGCAGCATATTCTTAATTTAAATCTTCGGCATAAATTAACTTTACATTATTAAACTTTACATGTAAACCATAAAGACACAGAGCCACATCAGCCCATTGACGTTTTAGAGAAACGAAAGTTAAAACCGCATGGCTCATTTGCATAAACTATTAGCGCTAAAAAAAAGTTCCCTATCAGGGCACAAGGAGCTGTAAATGTTGGGAAAGGTTCGTGGTGCTAGAAATTTTGGTTAAAAACAGTTTTGGGAATTTAGAGACGAGTTGTGTTTCCTCCTGTTGAGGTGCCTCATGTTGAGACACACGAGAGAAGAAAAGCAAAGCGACAAAGCAGAACAGAGAAGCAAAGCGGCCAAACCAGGATTAAATATAAGCATTATATCGCTTTATTATAGCATTATTATACCCACCCCTATAGTGGGCTATATCCTAATATATCAACTTACAATTCTCTTTTGTTATATTCATTGTTTTGTGGCAGTATTAGCTAAAAAACAAACAAAAAAACAGCAAACTACATTGACCATGATCCTTTGCTTTCACTGCAGATTACATAAAGAAATTGTGTAGCAGATGATATTCACAATTTGTTTGCCTCTCAAATAATTGCATTAAATATCCTTAGAGGTAAATGTAGTAGAATTATATTTATACTATGATTAAGTTACAGGTACAGAGTAACTTTTCTGATAGAGGAGATCTGCTTGATGAAGATGTTATTGCTTTTTTATTAAAAATGTTCCACAGTATGCCACTAAACCTGTCTCCATGGTGATCAGTAGGGCCAAGTTACAGGTCAGATCTGCAGAGAGACAAGCCTGTTCACAGTAATTCTTCTTAGAAACACTTGAAATCACATGAATGTAAGAGCTCTCCACACTGGCAGCATTTTATAAAGCTTTAGATAACGGCGGTTATTCCAGGGTCAGATATGTCACCGTGTCTAACAAAATTACACCTTTATATTGAGGGGTTGTTGGTTTAATGGTGCACTGTGCAACTTTTCTGTCTGCTACTTGTCTCCATGGAGATGTAATTGCGTTGCCTGGAATGCTCCTTTGTATGACATTAAACATAATCATCAAGCATTTATTCAATATGAGTGTGTCTATTGCTCAAACATACAATTATTTCCTCTGTGAATAGGGGCGACTCTCCACAGATCTGAACTGTAACGATAGTCTAATCTCCATTCAGACAAGCAGGTAGTGAACCCTCTTGAAATGCACTAGAAATGTTCCGCAGTGCAGCTTTAAGTTTAAACTTGTACCTTCAAATGAACTGTTCTTGTAAAGTGTGTATTGCAGTTGCTTTTGCGCGCGATTGTTTGACATTAACCTGCCAAGTGACAGAAGATGGAAATTAACCTGATGAATATTTTTAATGCCACAGTGCGGAACACTACATGCAATGCAATTAAATCGCTATGGAGACAAGCAGGTTCTACTCATCAGAAAAGTTCTACCCTGAAATGCATCTGCAGTGAGACCAGGACACCCAAGGTCACCCATGTTTCAGTTGTTCGGACATGTTTTCCAATTACTACATCCAGGTCCTAGGATTTACAGTACTACATGCCTGGAGATGTCAGACTGATTGAGCTCCATTGTCTGGGCTTGTACTTCTAGAATACACACAAGGGCAGACTGGATTGGGACAGCCCTGCGTGAAATCATCCAAACACGAGACCGAGAGGGGCCCATCTGGACAAATCGGATATAAAAAAGGTGGCCGTGCACGTGGTCGGCTGTTTTTACAACCTTCCTCACTGAGCCTGTTGCGTAATTTGGCAAATAGGATATCCTAATACTATTTTGGGACTCAGCAGGGGTGAAAGAGGGATTTTGGATAGTTAGAAGGATTGGAGGCTTTATCAGTGCATACATGTTATTCACTTGTATGGCTTTCCTCTTCCTTACAAACTGTATTCTGGTGGGGTTACCATGCAGATCAAGGTCTTTTAAAGGTCCTATATTCTGCAAAATTAACTCTTTTGAGCTTTAAGTCATGTTATAATGTTGCAATCTCATCAAAAAATACTTGGAGTTATGCTTTGCTTCATTCACACATGTTCAAGTAACACTTTATTATCATATCTAAATCTCCAAAGCTCAAAATGATGTCTTGAACTCACCCAGTGATTCAAGTGAAGGTGTATGGAGTTTAAAAACGCAGTGGAGCACTTCCTGTATTACTTCATGACATCATAAGGTGGAGTATTTTCAGGTTTGAGAAAAAAAGGTGTTTTAAACAGGTGTGAATGAAAGAAAACACAACTCCAGGTGCTATATTTTCGAAGAGGAAACATTATATAATATAGATCAGAAAACAGCGTAATATGCTTTAAGAATTTAGCTAAAGAAAGTTATTTGCAAGTCAAGTGTTGCAAGGTAAACCCTGCAATGCCTGAGCTTGTGTTACTCTCATTCAACTGAAGAACAATACAACACCAAACTGTAGCTTACCGCCGCGTGTGGAGTGAATGAATAATGCACGCAATTGTAAAGAGATTTGGAGCGTCTGGAAAAGCGCTATATAAGACTAATGCATTATTATTATTATCTCACTTCTGGATTTGAGCTGCCTCACAGTGTAAATGGAGCCTGCAGCGAGAAAAATACACATTTTAAGAAACCGTTAAATTGATACAGACAAGCAGATTAGACAAGTCAAAAACCTAAATAGCTTTACTATACAGTGTGTTATTGGTCAAACTTGAAGTAAGTTCAATATAGTGTATTTTTACTTAAAGGCGGTTTAACTAAAAGTAGTTATTCATAAGCAGATGATCATCAACCATCAACATCAAGCCTCTCGGTAAAGAGGGTTAATGGAGGACAAAGGAAGGACTAAAAGGACAAAGGATGGACAAAAAAACAACAAAAATACAAAATTTGGTGATAGAAGCTCAGTTGGTAGAACATTTGTCAGTTCAAATCTCGCTATTGACATAAACATCACTGATTGAGCAGTCAGATCCACTGACCTTCAGGTGCTCCCATAGATTAATGCTGTTGCTGTGTCCTTGGGCAAGACACTTCACACCACCTCGCCCCCAGTGTCTGCATAGACTGGCATATGAATGTGTGTGCGAATGGGCGAGTGGTTCCTTGTAAAGGGCTTTGAGTGACTTAAAAGTGCTGTGAATCACCTTGCTTCTTTGTGTAGAAGTCCTTCAGTGCAGTCGCTATACAGCTATTTGAAAACTTTAGCAGTAGTACTAGCTGAAGTAGTAGTAGTAGTACTCAGATTTACATTGAAAGGTTTTTTATGGATTAAACATACTTGTGGGGAAAAAAAAAGTCTTGGCCATCTGGTACAGAGAAAGTTTATCCATCGTTTACTAAATCCACCATAAGCTGTAGTGTTTACGCTCCTATCACAGCTTTTCATCATGGTCTCATATTCTTTAACCATTGGGATGACAAAGCTTCTTAGTTTGCCATTTTTAGCACCTTTCAGCTTGCAGTATTTGGTTTGGCTTGAGCGGCGTGTCCGGCGTCTTACCAGGGATTAAGTAGAACTGCAGTGAAGTCATCAGGCGCTTCAATCAGCAGATGTTAGGAAACACAGAGGAGAGGTCAAAGGGCAAACGACACATGTGGCAGAGTGTGCCGGATAGTTTTATAAGAAGCACAGATTGTATTATTCATTCAGAGAGCTCAACGCACACGTACTATACATTCTTGTGGCTTTGAAATGTTTTAAACATATCTTTGGTCAGCTTGGGAAAAATATTTCACATTTCCTAATTTAAAATAAAATCTGTATTTGAAAAACAGACTTGATTAACTGCACCATCGTTTCCAATGAGGCATTTAGATGTTGAAGCTTAAAGGTGCATTGTGCATTTTTCTGGTGAAGGGTTCATCACCTGCTTGTCTCCATGGATATGTTATTGCTTTGTCTAGAATGCTCCATAGTAGAGATCAAACCTACATTACAGATCGGATCTGTGGAGGGACAACCCTATTCACAGAGAGAATTTTTGTAATTTTGAAAAATAGAAACACATGTAATGAACAAATTCTAAATAGATGTGTTGGATGTCATACCATGGAACATCATAGGCAAGCAATACCATCTATGGACACAAGCAGGTTTAAAGAAGTATGGATTATTACCTGTGATGCAACAATTCAGGTAAAATACAACCGGAGCATTTTTGAGTGCTCAGAGACGACAACTTTACAACCGGAGCATTTTGAGTGCTCAGAAATGACGACATTGGATTAATAAATTAATGAAGCGAGTGCGAATAACAAAGCAAGTATGATTGTTGCAAAATTCGACGCAAGGTATCTTTTTGATGAGGGGGCAAATATATCGCATTATTTAAAACTCAAAGAATTCAATTCAATTTAATTCATTTCAATTTCAATATTTATTTCATTCATTAAAACAAAACAAATCAATGAAACATATTTGCATACAGTATTACAGCTTTGGTACAATTATGATAAATAAATGACAGGGCACAGAAATAAATTATTCATTCATCAATTATTAATTATTAACAAGTGTCCTCTAAAAAAAGGTATTTAAACAAGAAAATCCACTACCATTCAAGATTATTAAGTATTATTTAACCTTTCTCGTTTTCTACTTAACTCCATATATCTGATGTTGTCTGTGTGTTATACAAAATACAGAAAAAAAAGAGAGACCTTGGTTTGTACTGACAGGTAGAGTATAAAGATCATGATTTCACATTTTTACATTCAGGCTTTACGACATTCAAGACATGATGTATATAATTTACTTTTAAATAACGTTTATTTTTATAACTTATATTTCCACTCTCGCCCTGACAACCTCACAGTCTTTCTTCACTCCTATCTACCCCGAACTCACACCTCTGGGAACTATTTTCTCAGTCTATATTTAGCCCTGAGTTCACATTTGATTACACTCCTGTATTCATGTCACACCTCGCTCATAGGAGCCAAGTATATCAGGCAAAAATTAAGTACTTCTTGGCTCTGTAATACATTTGTGTCAAAGATCACATTCAAAGATCATGGGCTAATTTCATATAGAAAGTGCTTAATGGTCTCCACTTACTCAATGGTATCTATGTATTTTCCTTGACAATGAAAAGAAAAACTGGCCTTGAATGCAGCAGCAGCAGCAGTAAGAATGGAGGACATGGCTATTGGCATGAGAAAATCCAAACCATTCACTGCACACTTAACAACTCTAGCTCCACTCATCCTCCTCCAGAATCTAGCCTGGACCCAACCACAACTTTAGACTGTCTTCATTCTCTCCCTTATCCTCTTCAGACCCTACCAAACTCCTCTCCGCTGTGAAACTCATAACCTGCCATCTGGACCCTCTCCAGTCTCACCACACTCATCAGCAACATCATAAATGCCTCTCTCAGCTCTGGCACTGTCACTCCTGCACATAAATTAGCCACAATTATACCTCTTCTGAAGAAAACCCGACCTGGACAACCTGGAGAACTTCAGACCCATCTCCAGTGTTCCTCTCCTCTCCCAAATAATAGAAGTGCCATCATCAACTCCAACAATATCTCCTCAACTTCCAACTTTTCGAAACATTTGAACCTAGTTTCTGCCCCATCACAGCCCTCCCAAAAGTCACCAATGACCGCAGACTCTGATTCCATCTTCATTCTCCTTCTCCTCGACCTCAGCACAGCATTTGACACCATCGACCACACCATCCTCCTCCACCGTCTACAATGCACTGGCATCTCCGGCACTGCACTCTCCTGGTTCTCCTGCAACCTCTCTAACCATCACCACGTCTCTATAAATAACTCCAAATCTCACTCTTCCCCCGTTACCACTGGTGTGCCCCAAGGTTCAGTCCTCGGCCCCATCCTCTTCATCATCTGCAAGCTTCCCCTCGGCCACATCATCCATCTCCATGAACTCCATTTCCACTGTTACGGCGATGACACCCAGGTTTGCATCTCCACCAAATCTATCACCTCACTTATTCTCTCCACCATTACAAACTGCCTGTCTGACATTAAAACCTGGATCGATCACAACTTCCTCAAACTTAACAGCAATAAAACAGAACTGCTCATGCACTCTTGAACCCAGACCCTCTGCTCAAAACATCTCTCTCTTATCCATGGTCACACCGTTATGCAACCTTGGCATCATCATTTTTCCATCTCCGCAACATCCTCCACCCCTCCCTCTCTCAGCCCATCGCAGAAATCTTTATTCATGCCTTTATTTCCTCTAAATTCGACTACTGCAATAGTCCTTTATACAGTCTCCACTCCACCCAGCTCCAAAAACTGCAACAGCCGACGCCAACCTCGTCACTCACCTCATCAGGACAAAGCACCGGCCCTTGGGGGACTGAGCCTTCGCTGCCACCGCCTCCTCCCTCTGTAACTCACTCCCACAATCCATGAGGAACTCGGACTCACTGCACCACTTTAAATCCCTACTAAAAACTCAACTGTTCAATCTGGCATTCCCCCATGATTCTACAGTGTTGCTTCCTATTTATTTGTCACGTGAGCGAGTTTAACTTCTTGTGAGACTGTAAATTTGCTAAAAACATGTGGCAGGTGCACTTCAAATTTGCAGGTGATATGGTAATGAAGATGTTTTATAGCTTAAGTCTGAAATAAATAAACAGGGTAATATATCTGTAATTAACCACATGAGACAGAAAAGTTCAAAATATTCATTCTTTCAAATTAGTTTCAGAAAGTGAGAGCCATTATTCAACTCGCTGAGGATAAATAGACAATAATAGAAGATTAATTTTCAAACCTGACACTTTACACAACGGTTTCATTTCATTGCAATTCGGGATGGTGGAAACTCAGGACTTGAGCGTAATTTTCGGGACATTTAAAGTGGGATTCAGGGGAACAGCTTAGATTTTGGGTCGACTGTCCTGGATTTTTTGGGACGTCTGGTCACCCTACTTCAAAGGACTTAAAGGGCTCATATTCTTATCTGTGTTACAGTTTTCATAAGGAAAAAAAAACCCCAAAAAACCCCCAAAACACATATCTGGAGTTGTGTTTTGTTTCATTCCTAGATTTAACACACAAAACCTGCACTCTGTTCTATTCCTTGCAATGTCATGTGATAATACAGCAAGTACTCCACTGATTTTTAACTCCATCTCAGAATCATTGGGATTATTTCAGCCCTGAAATTGCCCATCTCTGCTAAACAAAAGGTAGAAAGTAAATGTTAATATGAAAACTACTGCTTCATGTTGGTGGAACAGAGCATTTCATATGAAGGGATTACTTAAAGACAATTCCATGTAAGTTTTTGAGGAAGAAACAGCATTATAACATGGCTTAAAACTAACAAGAGTCCATTTTGGGTAATATATGACCTTTAATGTCACATAGAGTTATATAGGCCCTTCCCCACCACGTAGACATCTCCGAATTCTAGACCGTGAACTCAACCTATTGACGTTCTTATTCGATATAAAAGAACATCTGTGCTGGCTCTATCTCTTAAAGTGGCGCAGTTCCCTGTCTGTACAAATGAGTGCACAATAGAAACAGCAGAGAAACAGCCTTGATTGCTTCGGTGAGAGGGAGGATAGAAACATGGAGAGGTGGGCGGACGAGAGGAGAGTTGAGAGACCGTGGATGACTGGAGCACTTGTTTTTAAATGTGATTCCTTTTCTATTGCAAATAAAGCAGCACTTCTTCCCGAGGTATTGAGAACTGCGTAGTCGCTCTTTGACGTGTTCAAATAGTTTTTCCATGGCAGAAAAATGGGAAAATGGGTAACACTCTAAAGGGTCCAGGTTTAATACTCATGGGAATTCCAATGTCGTGGTGCGCTAAGTTCCGATTCATCCTTGTTTGATTTTCCTCCATCTTAAGGTGCATTATGTTTCAGTTGAGAGTCCACCATCTGCTTTTCTTTATGAAGATGTTATTGCTTTGCCTAGAACGTTCCAAATTATGACATTAAAAAGTAAAACAAAAATGGCTTCATGGCGATATGTTGACTGCTAGACTGTGGAACTTTCCAAAGAAATAATCTCTCCACGGAGACAAGCCCACGATGGATTATTTGCCTTTATGTGGCATTCAGAGTGGTGAACTAACTTAATACAGAGCTAAATTAAATAAACTAAAAGTAAACCAACAACACCACTGAGCATAGCCAAGAAAATAAAAGAAAGAAATCTAAATTAAGCCGTAAGGCACACAGGTTTGTTCCTTGACTAAGAGGCAGCTCTAGTTTTATTGAATAAGTTCACATTTATTCACTTAACAAGTGGTTTTAAATTATGAGTTCTGTTCACATCTTTGATTAGGTACTTAATTTCCTTTGTTGCACAGTTAACAATTCAGTTAGGCTGAGTACTGTTCAGTCCATTCCAAAAATGTAATAGATGTTACAGATGTCGGACACCATGCCCTTGGATGCACATCGTCATCCCACCGTGAGTCAATTCCTCATGACCAGAAGTGCCCAGCAGCAGCTACACGGAGGAACCCAGCAGGAGGGCAAGACAACCTCATAGCTGACTACATGAAGGACCCCAGCCCTGCCCATAGCCCCACACAAATGGGCCGCCATGATGGTGACATGGGGCTTCCTGCTACACTACGGCACTGGCCCGGCAGACATTTGCACATTTATAAAAAGTCTCAAGTAAAAGATCAAAATATAAAACAAAAGACAGGAAGCGTCATTAAAGTATGGGTGCAACAATAGCTCAGTTGGTAGCGTGTGATCCAACATAAATATCCAACATAAAGATCCTCTCAACATAAATATCATAAATTTGGCAGCCAAACCCATTGACCCACGGGTTGACGGTGTGATTCCAGCTCCCAGAGATGAATAATGTCATTGTGTCCTTGGTCAAAACACTTAACCCACCTCGTCACCGAGTATCTGCATACACTGGGGTATGAGTGCATGAGTATAGGTGAGTGGTTTGTTGGTGTAAAGCGCTTTGAGCCTTGAAGGTGGGAATAACGCTATAAAATTTGGGTCAAATGCAGAGGACAACCTCCCCGACAGAGACAGTTCACTGCACCGTAACCCTGACCAAAGTCCAAAGGATGACTGGTGATTCATTATCCTAAAGATATAGCCATAATAAATGCAATAGAAGTTTACTGAATTAATGTATATAACTATTAAGGTGGGCTACATTCTTAAAAAAAAAAAAAA
>JACN01062201.1:0-10992 GCA_000787155.1 Scartelaos histophorus
AAACATTATAACACGGCTTTAATTTTGCATAATACAGGACTATACAAAATAATCGACAAAACCATGAAGCGTTTTCGATTACAGCTCAAATACGTTTCTCAACAAGCCCGGTGAGTTATCGTCTGTACAGATGCGTCTCTCAAATTCCAACCACCATACATAAATTCTCTCAGTTTCACCGTATCTCTTTCATACATCTCGGCTTGGTTTCCTCTGACCCGAAGCTAAAAATGATACGGCAGTTTGAAGTTCAATCAGTCAACATTATCTTTCCTTCGCCCGCTCGCTCAATATGTTTAATAATTCAATGCGTGGCCAAAGAGCACTGATCGCCCATCTGCTGAACACGTCATGGCGAGGTGAAGCTCTGGGATCGCCTCAGGGTCCGGGCAGAGCGAGGTGGACAATAAAATGCAGTCAAAGCAAAAACAGGGCAACGGACAAGGTCGATCTAGTCGGGCTATTTGATTTCAATAGTCGTCTGTCAATATTTTATACATAGCATGTCTGAGGCTATTTTCTGTTAGCTGAACGCCAGAGGGGGATTGGACAGGTGCACTTGGACTTTGTATAGAATACACAAAAATAACTGTACTGAGAGGGAAAAATCTACTTTTTCAGTAAAACTTGTCTTGCCCCAGTACAAATATAAGCTGTTGAGGTCAAAATAAGTCTGATCAGAAAGAATTATGTTGTCCGATAATCAGGAAGTTTTACATTTGCTAAGTTTACATGAGAGCTTTAATGCTGAATAAAAATAATTTACATGATCAATTTAAAAAAGAAATAAACACTTAAAACCAGTTTATGATCAGTGTTCATGGCCTGATAATAAGTTCTCAGATGCCAAATTCTAGATAAAATGCTTTAAATTTTGCAAAATTCTAAATAAAATGCTTTAAATTTTGCGAAATTCTAGATGAAATGCTTTAAATTCAGCTAAATTCTCTATAAAATGCTGGAAATTCTGCTAAATTCTAGATAAACATACTTAATACTTAATGAAAATGATTATTCAGAATTCAACTTAATTCCGAAGTAAGTGGGTGGTTTATTGTGATTTTAAAGCCAAATTAATTTACTTTTCAATCATGTAAATGTTTATCCTTCTTCAAAATAATCCCGGTGGTCGGTCTCGTGGGGTTTCCCTTGGATCCGGCTCCTCCGGTCGTCTCTTGGGACTTTCATCCACTGCTCTTTGGATTTGCGGGGAGCGGGATGCGGGAGTGGGCTGAGGAAGAATAAACCAACACTGACACTGGTATCGGCCCAATACTTCCTTAATATACTCATGACGTAAAGCGTGAGGATAGAATTCTCCAGATGCTGCAAAATTATCATCGGAATCACTGCGGGAAAAGTTTGGATCGTGTTTGCGTCCGTGGAGTAACAACAAACGGAGATGACGGAAAAGCCGGGAGCAGCTGAAGCGCGAGTTTTCTTCTGTAGGTGTAAATACGTTAGTGCGCCCCCTGCTGTCCAATCAGAACCCTTCCCCTCCTCCAGAGTGTTTTCCATGTAAACCTCAATTTGGAATTATCATATCCATGTAAACGCGAAGGAGACTATTTTAATTCTGAACAATTTAATTCAGAATAATTTAGAAGGATTAAAAAAAATTGCATGTTAATTCTTTTTATCTGTATCGTTATGGCAAAACTCTACACAAAAATACACAAATAAAATTAATACTTGAGCAGAGGAGAGATGTTTGTGGCTAATGATGAGGCATAATAATTACAACAATTCCACAAACTGAATGATTCTACAGATAAAAATAATTGTGTTGCCTTTATTTGCATTAATTTGATAATTTACTAGGTTGTTTTTTATGTTTTGCTGTTTTAATAAAGACACTACTTTAACACACAGTGAGCGAAGAGCCAATTGAACCAAGGACTTTGTTGCTGAGGCAAGAGCACTTACCCTGTTTATGTACATTTTGAAGGTTTCTGCTTGAAACTAAATTATATCTTATGTTAATATATTTGTTTTGCATCAACACGCACACTTAAGATGTTGAGAAGTTATTTCTACTTCTCCTATTTTCTCACCAATGTTATAAAGTTTCACAATCATATCATACTTAGTCACGTTTTGTTTCATTCACACATGTTTAACACACAAACCCTGCAGATATTTGTTTCTTCTCTCCCACTGAAAACACTCTGTTCCACCTTGTGATGTCATGCGGTGATACAGGAAGTGCTCCATTGTGTTTTTAAACTCTATACATCTTCACTAGACTCATTTGGATCGTTTCAGACGTTGAATTGCCATTTTGGGGGCAAACTAAAGGTAAAATGGAGCTGCAAACTTGACAGCTCCAAAAATGTAGACAGACTAATAAGGTAAGTTTTTGAGCATTGTACACTGCCCGGAACAAAAAAAAAAAAAAGGAAAACCTGGATGTAACTAAGTGTTCTGATCTGGGGTTGCTGCAGTTGATCAGGTGCAGGTTCAGCAACAGTTTGTGCTCAAAGAACGACCTCAGCTGATACCTGAATATAATGAAGGACCAGTTTATTCAATCAGTGGGTTTTTTCTTCCCTGATAGCACGGGCATACTCCAAGATGACAACGCCAGGATTCATCGGGCTCACATTGGGATTCATCGGGGTCAGATTGTGATTCATCGGGGTCAGATTGTGATTCATCGGGGTCAGGGAGCAGGAGACGTCATTTTCACACATGGATCGGCCACCGCAGAGTCTAGACGTTAACCCCAATGAGAATCTTTGGGCCGTGCTCAAACTCGACCATCATCAATGCAAGATCTTGGTGAAAAATTAACGCAACGCTGAAAGGAAATAAATCTTGTGACACTGCAGAAGCTTATCAAAACAATGCCACACCATAATCAAAGCCACAGAAATATTAGAGTGTGTGACCTTATTATTTGGTGGCAACTTTTTTTTTTTGGCCAGGCAGTGTAACGCGTCAGTTTGTGTAACGTAGGAGCTTTAATACATTTGTTTTACAACGTTCCCTCATTTATCGCTGGGGTTACTTTCTAAAAATAACCCACAATAGGCAAAACCCGTGAAGTAGTCAGCCTCATTTATTATATATGTTTTAAGGCTGTAAAACCTGTCAGTCATCACACACTTTACTTTATACACTTTTCTCAGAATTAATATTTTCTGACATTTCTCTCTATTTAAACACACTTTCAAAGTTCAAATGTCTGCAGATAAAAAAAAAACAAAAAACTTTTTGCTGTCGTTATCCTTATGTTATTCTTAGATTACAGATCCTCAGTCTGTTTTAATGTTATTTTAACATTTTTGCAAGTATTAATTAAGTAACACTGGACTAAAGTTTCAGTTTTACCCCGAAATCAAGAGTTATATTAATGTTTTGAGAGTTATCCTGATTTAGCTAAACAACACAAAGTTCTATTAATACACTTTATATTAGTTAATTTAAGATGAAATTATGTACAAAACTGGTTCGAACTGGTCTTCTCTTGCCTTTGAAGTGATGGAAGGTGCCAAATTAACACTAAAGGAAGCTGAATTAACACTAGGGGAAGTTGAATTAACGTCAGCTATATCAAATAAGCCTAACTCAAACCCCCATTTAACTTTCAAATAGTTCAAATAACATGCAATATTTGACACTGAAATTTTAACAATCTAGTTTTTCTGTGCACGCTGTCAAAAAAATAAATTAAAAAAAAAAGAAAAATCTGCGAAACAGCGAAGCCACGAAAGTTGGTAATACCGAGGGCCGACTGTATGTCAATATACAAAACCCTGTCACCCTCATTCATCCTCTCACCTCGGCTCTCCATCCTCTCCACTTCACAATAACCCCGAGTAGGTTAACACTCAACTCACAAACGCCATATATCAACACGGACACTAAAGACCTCTCCGACTGCCACCGGCGCCCATACTTCTTCTTGAGTGTAAAACCATGATGACGAATGAACGGACATTTTGCTCGCGCGCTTTTTTTTTACGCCGTCGCCTCTTCAATTATTCATTCACCGTCAGTGTAATCCATGCTAGCTCGCGAACGCGCACACATGTATATCCTGCATTATTTCACGTTAACATCTCAAAGGAACCCACAAATTACGGCCAACTTTTCCCCCCTTAAGTGCATATCTTAATGGCATGTTCAAGGTAATACGGCGCTCGCAATGCAATATTTATGCTTGAGGCCATGTCACTCGTTAATAAACATGCTTAAGAGACTTCTCCACTGTCTAATTTATGAGCTTGCATAATGAATCAAGGGCTATTTGGCTTGCCGTAGTTTCGTCTCTATCACGTCGAGGGGAGCGGGGCTTTTTCCAGATTGGTCGGGCCATCTTTCCTAGTCCGGTCTTGAACAAAGTGAACCGGCTGCCGAAGACGACATCAATGATTCATCAAATTGGGGATTTTATTTTATTTTTTTTTGACATGTAAAATGCATGAGGTTCCATGTCGGAGCGCTGGTTGTCAAATTGAAAATCTCAGTTGGGTTTGTCGGCGAGAAGCGGGGTAAGGCAGGTGTTTGAAGAAGGGGATGGTGAAGCCCGGTTGAGTTATGTTGTAATTAGAATTTGCTTCGTTAAAAGTTAATTAGAGGAGAGAATGCATTTGGGTGTGTCAGTCAAAAGTGTGGATTAGCATTCTCTGTTTGCTGAAGAGTTCTTAGGTTATGTCTTTCGTATTCAATAAAGAAACAAACACATATGGCTGGGTTTACGCGCTTTTTTATTACACTGTGTAACATTAATCCCGGAGAATGATCCTTAAAGTTCCAAAATTGAGCAAAATTGAGATTTAAATGATGTTAAAATGTTGTTACATCATCAACACCAAAATTGAAGTTGTGTTTTGTTCCATTCACACATGCTTCAGTAATCCTTTATTATTAGTCTGTCTCATAGACTGTATAAAAAACTGGACTAGAAAAAGAAGAAGAAATGGTGACAGTTAATGGAGGTCAATTAAATACAATCAATAAATTAAAATACTGTATAAATATGTATTAATATGAGGAAAGCTGGAAAGACTTTATTTACACCTGAACATAAAAAAAAAAAAAAATAACTAGGCATTCAATTCATTATTTTAATTATTTTTAGCCTAAATGTTTTGATTAAGTGAAATGTTCCATTTTTATTTTATTTTATTTATTTTTTTTATTATTTTACTTTGTATTCTTAAAGGAAAAAACACAACAAAAAAAAGAAATGGTCAGTACTGCATTAGATTATTTGTAACTGCCATCTCTATTTGATTGTCAATACAATTTTTTTTATAAAAAAAAATAATACAACACTAAATACTAATAAAACTGCAATACTAAATACAAAAAAATCTATTGAAATAGTTTATATACTATACTGGAAAGCTGGAAACCATGGAAGGACTTTAGTGACACTCAAACATAAAACAAAAGAAAATAAAATCTGTGACTACAGTGACATTTCATTTTCAATGCGACTCAAATGTTAATTTTTTTTTAAAATTATTTTACTTTGTTCCTACTTTGACTGTATGATTTTAACTTTACATTTTAATATTATATAATGACATAAAATGTATTATTATTACTAAGCGAGTGTGATGCTCTGTTCCACCTTGTGATGTCATGATTTTTCAAGGGAACAGCCCCGTTTACCTTTAGTTTTGCAGAAACCAGCAGTTCCAGGGATGAAATCATTGGAATAATTTAATGTAAGAAGTTTAAAACCAGAGTGAGGCGCTTCCTGTATGGCCACATGACATCACCAGGTGGAACAGCGTTTTATGTTTAAAATTAAATATGCAGGATTTGTGTGTTTGTGTGAATGAAACAAAACGCAACTCAAAGCAAGATTATAATATCAGAAAAGTGCGTCACATGGGCCTTTTAATGATGTATGGATGTAATGTAAGCAAAATTAAACAAAAAAACTTCACTAAACCCTACGCTTCACCTATTTTAACATATATTTGAACATTATATCATGTTGTTGATTAAATAATTAAGGATTTATGCCGTGGGGATCTGATTTTCTGTATCGACGTTTTAGTTTCCAGAATGTCATAAATACTCGCCCACACAGACTTTTTTTTTGTACTATTATTTTACTTTTAAAAAATAGAGCCAGGTGTGGGCGGTAAAGCATTTTTAGGTTCTGTTATCATTCATGCCCTTGATGATCTGGTGATTTTTTTAAGCCGGTTGCCATAGTTACGTTCAGCCTTTCTGATTTGTGAACTACCGACGGAGGAATTAGATAACTCGTGCCACGCTGTGTCCTAAAGGTGCACTGTGTAACTTTTATGGCGGAGGGTGCGTCAAATGCTTTTCCCCGTGGAGATGTTATTGCTTTGTCTGGAATGTTCCGCAGTATAGATTAAACCGACGCATTACGAGGGAGACAGACAGGTTACAGCACGACGCAACCTTACAAATCAGATCTGTGGAGAGACGCAACTACTCACTGAAGGAATTATTGTATTTTTGAGCAACAGAAACACCCTTAATGAAAAAAAAAATGCTAGATGGACATGTTTAAAGATGCACTGGGCAACAATTCTGGTGGAGGGGTCCGTCATCTTCCTGTCGCCATGGAGATGTTATTGCTCTGTCTAGAATGTTCCATGGTATGACATTAAACAAATCCACCCAAGATTTCTTCATTACAGATGTTTCTATTAGTCTAAAATACAATAGTTCCTTCCAGGGTCGGACTCAAAAAACAAAAACAAAAAAAAAACAGCCCTGGAACCTTTGGGACGGTGGAAATTGAGGACCGGCACAGATCCCAGTCCGCCCCTGAATTGGAGGCCACAGCACCGACCCAAACGTGGTCTGAGGTGGACCGGCCCACCAGGCATTTTCCCAGTAGTACAAATTACCAGTCCGACCCTGGTTTTCTTCTGGGAATAAGGGCGACTCTCCACAGATCTGAATTGTAATGTAGCGTAGTGCTGTACCCTGTTTGTCTTGAGTGCAACTTTCTAGAAAAATCAATAACATTTCCATTAGGGAGGTAACAATAACTGAAATATCGTGATATCGTATCGTCAAAAGTCTCACAATAACATCGTGGCCATCACAATATATCAAATCACAAGTTTCTTTGCTTAAATTCATTGTTGTGGTGCAGTAAAAGCTAAAACAAACAGAGGAAACTACATATCCCATGATCCTTTGCTGTTTCAGGTCAGACGACGTGAAGAAATAACTGTTATTAAGCACTTTTAAATCTTGTTTTTGTATTGTAACAGCACCAAAGGCTTATCATGGCATTTAAAAGTAAAAAGTAGCACGTTCACAATTTTGTAAGACTCAAAATATCAGAATAAATATCGTCCTGTGAGATGCAGATGGAGAAAATATCGTACTGAGAGATATGGATATCGTTATATCCCGTTTACTTGAATTTTGCACTTTTCAATCTGTTTAAAATGTCACTGATCTGAAAATGACAATAAATGTATCAAATAATTAAAGTGTTTTAGAATGTCAGTCTTGTTATTAAGTATAATATCGTAATGTCGTGAGCTTTCCCACGATACCGCAATAAACATCGTACCACGAGGCTTGATATCGTATTGTGAGCCTTGGATATCGTTTCCGCTCCTAAGCTCAATGGAGAAAAACATTTAACAGAAAAGTGCACCTCTAAACACTGATCGTACATCTCAGTTTTCTTTCACTTTTCATAACCCGAGAGCTGAATCACCAGTTACTCAAGTCCATAATTGTTCTCACCATAAACTAAAACAGCAAAGACAGGCCTCTCTATGCCGCTTTTAATGAGACCGCAGGACCTTCTCAAATTGGGTTTTCTTAGTATTTCTCTTATAATTACGAGCTAAAATAACCATTCTTGTTCTTCGTTAACACAACACATGGCAAAGTACTTCAGACACCTCATGTAGTAGTTGCACTTCTCTAATGGGGTGGGACAAAAGCACAAAACCTTCCAGCCCATTACCAAGACACACGCCGCCAAACAGAAAATGATTTTACACTAAATGCGTATCCAGTATAATTGTGGCCCCAGCTGTACTTTGCTTTTAAACTGAAAGCTAATTCAGTTTCCTCTGGACTCAAAGTGTATCAAAGTTTTCTTTCCTTTTTTTTCTTCTTTGGGATTATTATTGGCAAAACTCTTCAGAAGTTTGGGTGCAACCAATTATCAACGCGACTCCTTTTTGCATTTTTTTTCCCCAGACTTCACATGAATAGTCCATTACCGCTTCAAAATATAATGACTATAATAAGATGTAGTGTGTAACATTTTGGTAGGGAGTTCGGCGCCAGCTTGTTGCTATGGATACATCATTGCTCTGTCTGGAATGTTCCACAGTGTGACTTTACATTTATTCAATTACAGGTGGTTTTATTGTTCAAAAATACCTAGAAAAACCGGCATTCTGACAATGAGCGGGGTCGCCTCTGCACAGATTTGATCTGTAACTTGGTCCGGTTTGGTCTCCATGGAGATAGAAAGGTTTAATGCCGTACTGTGGAACATTCAAGACAAAGCAATAACATCTCCAAAAGCATTTGACGGAAACCTCCACCAGAAAAGTCCCACAGTGCCAAATGTGACTTTTCTGGTGGAGGGTCCATCACTTGTTCGTCTCCATGGCAATGCTATTTCTTTGCCTAGAATGTTCCACAGTATAGATTATAAGCAGGTTACAGCACTATGCTACATTACAAGTCAGATCTGTGGAGAGTCGCCCCTATTCACTGAAGGAATTATTGTATTTTTGACCAACGGAAACACTCGCAATGAATAAATGATAGATGGATATGTTTAATGTCACACCATGGAACATTCCAAGGAAAAGCAACATCTCCATGGAGACAAGGTAGCGGAACCTCTACCAGAAAAGTCCCGCATTACACTTTTAAAAGAGCAGTATGTAACTTTTCCATAAACTGCTTGATTCCACTGACATGCTCTTGCTTTGTCTGGAATGTTACAAACTATAGAAAGAAACGTATCTATCTCCATGGAGACAAACATACAGGTCAGATCTGTGGAGAGGCGACCCCACTCACAAAAAGAATTATGTTTTTTGGGTTTTTTAATTTGTTTTAAGTGTTCTTCTTGAATACATATGACATCTAGATGAAGAAAACCAGGCCATTTTCTCAGTTTTCCAAGATCATGTTAAGTTTCTATCGCCAACAAAGCCAAAAGAAAGTCGTCATCCGCATATTTCCCAACGTTTTCCGGTTTTTTGATGCAAGCGTGAATAGAGCCCACTGCTTTGTCTGGAATGTTCTTATTTCGTAATACAAAAAAAAAAAAAAAAACACGTAAATGAATACAATACAAGTATAAAGTGCTTATGTCAGACTGTGGAACATTCTGAGCGAAACAGTAACAACTCTATAGAAGCAACTTTCAACTAAAACTAAAAAAGTACACTAAGCTCCAGCTGAAGCTTAGCTCAGTAGTGCAGACATACTGTACATTCCTTTAAAAATAGGCAAGAAAAGAACAAAAGAACAGGTATGTAGCAACATTTCACCACAACTACTTCAAACTAATGGAGAGAATTCATCCAAGTTATGGCTTCAGAGCAGGTATAAGAGTTACATTTCGACTGCATTTCAATAAAAATACTTTTTCTGTGATCATCCTTTGACGTCAATTGTGAAAAATACAAATTTCAGGCCTTACAGCTCCAAAAATACAAGTACATGTCCTTGGTATGGTCACGATACTAAGATTTTGAGCTCTATTTTAATATTAATGAACAGACTTGATACTCAATACCAATTCCAATACCACAACGTTAACTAAAAAGACTCACAGAATTACATTTTTAACATTAAATCATAGTGCTTTTATATATCATTATGTGGCGTATACTAGTTCATGAGCTTTTATTCTTGTTCTGATACAGCTCAAGGTCACACAAGGTTCATTTCTGTGTATAATGTGATATTTTTTAGCATCGATACTGGTTCAAATGTAGTTTCGATACCAGTTTCTCGTGTACACCTGTTTGCCTCTGGCCCGTAGGCATTACATTACCGCCCTGTTTATGGGTTGACCACATCGAGCGCCACAGCTGCAGCACTAAACATAGCTCAGCGTTTGTCAGATCCACCTGCATTTGCGCCTAATAAAAACTCACATATGGATCTTGAAAATAGGTCTCTGGTTTCTGGTGGACAGAATGTACAGAGCTATATAGATATGTATCAGGAGATTGCATTTTGGATGATTCATTGGCGGCTGAAATAATAAGAGCCAATGCCAGACGATGGGAAATGCACAATACTTAAGAGTCTTTCTAATAGGAAATTTACGGTAACATCACGCTGGGGGTGTTCGACTGCAAATTTCTCTGATCTGGACAAGATTTTTAGACTTATATCAGCTTATTCATCTAGTTTTCGTCTTTGGAGCAAGCACAGCAACAAGCCATACAAATTGAAATCATAAAACATTAAATAAATAATGTATTACATTTCAAATTCATTAAAATAAGGAAAAAAAGATCATTTTTCATTTGTTTTTATGCCCAAGATGCTTCCATTTCTGGTGTTGTTTTAATATTTATTATGCCTTGACATTAGCATTGAGACACGAACAGAAATGTCCAACACGGGAATATGTATTTATTTTTGTAGTTTTTAACATGTCAGTTACCTTCAACAGCAGCTCCCATTTCACTGTCTTATCTTTAAATTAGTGTTGGGTCGTTATCATTGTTAACGTGCTGCGATAATGTGGGACTCTTATTGAGCGATATAAAAAATATCGGTGTTAATCTATTCTCACAGTTGGCGGGAGCTGGGTCTATATTAAGTGAACTATGACGACTTTCACCTTTAGCGTGGATGTACCTCACCCAATCGCACTGAAGGGGGCGACGAGTTTTCCAACCTGTAGCTCCTGTGAAATACACAACGAACGCCACATGCCAACATGGTGCAGCTACGAAGCCCCGGGTTTGCTTCAGGGAAAACTCATTTTTAAAAAGTTTCCCAACGAAGACATGGACAAGTCTAAGGTTGTTT
>KN495441.1:3258-18723 GCA_000787155.1 Scartelaos histophorus
CCACGCCGTCTCACCACCACGGCAACACAGGCTCCCTGCACAATCTCCAGTGAGTAGCAGGCAGCCATTTACAAATAAATGAAAAGTGTCACATTTGATTTGGCTGGTACTGGAGCGCGGCGTCTTAGCTTTGTCACAGACTGTCTTCTCCCCTCGCAGGTTGGCGCTCTGTCCAGGCCGGGCCCACAGCGTCGCTCTCAGGGTAAGCGAACTCGTACAATGACCTTCTCGAAACATGTTTTTTTTTTTTCTTTCTGCTTTCTTTTTCTTTTTTTTTTCCTCGCCTCGTCCGTCGTTCTCATCAGAGCAGGAAGTAGAGCCGGGTGGAACTAAAGCATCAGGCAATATGGCGCGTTGTGGCATTTTGGAGGTTTTCGCCGCGGTTGAAGCGTTTTAACCCTTGCGTTTGCGGTTTGCCTCAGATGCCCTCGGTTTGAACGTAGCGGCGGCCGCAAAAGTCTGAATGGCGGCGTTCCCGAATAGACTATTGATTTAGTATTGTTAATTTTTTCAAAACGTTGTCCAAGTCTTTTTTGTCGTTTGAACATATTTCGATTACATTTCGTAGAATTTGCTGCATGTTTTACGTCTTAGATTTGAAAATGTTTTTAAGTAATCGCCCCGAAAGTGATGTTTGTTACTCAACTGTTTGTATCGCTAAAATATATTGATATCTTTACGAAAGCAACATTGCAGTTGTTCGAAGCATTTACATTGACTCAAAATAACCGTTGTGTGAACCGTTAAGACAGATATTGTAGTTTCAACGTATTGCTAATTGTTTGTGTTTCACTTTGCCGATGTATGTTGAAAATACAAAGCTTTATTAAGCGTTGGATTAACCAAACTTCCACAGATCCCCATTTTAGAATGAAATTGTTGACTATTTAGTTGTTCTTCAGGTAGGATACGCCGAGTTGCAATAAATATACAAATTGTGTTAGCGAGCTTGTAAAAAAGTCTATTGTGAATGCAAAGTATTTGAAGCTTATGAAGCGTTTGCTAAAAGAATAAATATTATATCGCCTTTGTTTCGGTTTGTGCTTTTTACTTCATTATTCCAGACGTAGCTTGCTTAATAGCAGTCATGAATGAGTATCTTGGTGTTTACGCTCTATAAACATGCTAGTAAAATGACAAGTTAACAACTGCATATCAGATTTGCTATTAGGTTTTACATAATTGCACATCATATTGTCTCTTCCTGCATGATGGCTAACAGCTAGCACAAATTTTTACCCCATTTTATCGCTTCCATATGCATTTTTGTGCTATTAACCGTCGCACGTATTTTAACATCGCTTGCTGGATAACCATATGTATAATGCTGCTGTTTGATGATTGTTTTCTGCGCTATTTTTTGCTATACTGCCAGAAATGCTAACAAAATCAAGCTAGTATCTGTGTGTAACTGTAGCCTATAGCTAGATCACATGACGGTGACAACATCCTGCCTCCAATTTCCTTCCCGTCGCAGCTATATGCATACATACATTTCCTATAGAAACCAGACGAGCGTGACTTTGAATGCTATTGTTAGCCCGCGAAGTAGTTACCCGTACGGACGCGCTTCACACACTCGCCTCGGTTTTGTCAGATGTTAGCTAGATAGTGCTGATGGAGCAGGAGAACGGTCTTGATGTTGAATGTATAACACGATAAATGACAGTTCCAATATGGTCGACTTGTACCTGGGAACACATCTGCTTCAAAGGCGGTACTTCATCTCACTGGGTTCTGCTGCTGACAACGGCATATGCTAAACACGCTCCAACACTTTGTAGCGAGAAAACGTATGCAACAAGGGATTTGAACTGTAAGGGCACACGTGTAAGTTTAGAGCAACAAATACAATAGCTGCGCGTAAGTTATTTTTATAGCACATGGCAATAGGACTCAAGATAGTTTCAAATAATACACAATTCCATATGCAACAACTTGGGATTGTTTCTGCAGATGGAGAACTCTGCATAATGTAAATCGGTACAATGCACTGAAGTCAATTTCTGTGCTATTTATTCTTGTCTATACGATCTGACACAGTAAAAGCCTTTAAAAAGAGGTATTTTTTAAAGCTATAGACCTCTGGAATGATCTGTGCATTCAGTTTTGCTTTGTTTTTACTGTAATGTATAGTACTTTCTTATTTTGGAACGGGAAACATACATTTCTGTGTCATTATGAGTATTTTTAGTTCAGCCTAAATCCTTTTGGTCATGTAATTTCTGAAATTTGGTTATATCCTTGTCTTCTAAATTAATAATTATACTACTACTACATTACTACCACTACTATTTGAACACACTGTACATAAACATAGTCATAGCCACTTACCTAATGTTTTTTCAGCTTTTTTGTTTTACTCTTGGACAGTGTTGTTTTCTTGCACCTTTCTCCATTGCATCTATTTTATCTTGATTTTTGATCGTAGATTTTGTTCCTCTGTTGTTCTATTCTGAAATTGAGGGGACAAATAAAGGGTGTCATATATCTTAAATATGAATTTGTATCTAGTTGCAAATGTGTAAAATAGCCTGTACTCCATTATATTTCTTACTGCACATTACTAAATGAGTGATAATGATGTACAACAACTTGGGATATTTTCTATAGAGAGGAATCTAGTTACTGTACATAATGATTTTTGCTTTATTTTAGTTTTACTCTTACAGCACTAAAGCTTGACTGTATTTATTTGTTGTTTTTTTATCTTGATTTTCAATTGCAGGTTTTAATTCTTCTCTTATTCTTGTCATATAAATTATTTAAACAACGTGAACTCCATTACATTTCATATTGTACAACAAACTTCCTAAATCTCTTGACATTTTGGACTTCTTGTTAATATTGTTAGTTTTATGTGACAAATCTGACTAGATCCTTAACACATTACTGTTTTAGTTTGTAGATAAAACTGACAATTTTCAGTCCAATTAGTATAATGTAATAAAATATCTATTTTTGCACCTATTGCATCTTTTTACCAATACAGTTTTGACATATGAACTTCATTTATTATGTAGTCATGGATTAAATGAATGTGCCAAGATTACTGACAACTCCGTTCATCTATTTGTATAAACCCCAGTAGTTTTATATTATACTTCTTTGAACATTTAATCTGCATGTTTGGCACTTTTGGACCGGTTTAACACGATAACAACTTGTACTATTTTATAAGAGTAATGTTTTTAGATTTGATGCACATCTCCGCACTTAATTGAAATCTTCTTGCCTAAATTTCCTAGAAGATTTTGCTATTTGGTAACACTTTCATATTAGTTTGATTTCAATCATCCAGCAAAGACAAAGTGGGACAAGCTAAAACGGGTACTGGGCATATTTTCTTTTATAAAATTAATGGATTCGTACATGGTCCCTGCCAGACAGAATAAACTAAACTAAACTACTGTGTAAAAGTTATTACTCACCCGCAGTTGTTGACCTAGTCCCCAGAAGGACACTTTGCTTGTAGCAGTTTATGTCGCACAATAGTTCCTCTCGGCTTGTGGGAATGGGCCGTGGAGGCGTTTAGTAACACTTGTGTAGTCTTATGGGCTTGTGTGTGTGGAGGGGGTTGGGTGGACTGGGAGGGCACTGTGGTTCTGGAGCAGGACGGTCCCCAGTTTAAAGCGTGTTAATGATGCATGTCGCACTGTGCTGATCAGTGGAGTGAGGAGGAGACAGCCTGGGACACCTCTTAAGCTGTACAGGCAAAGGCACATTTCGTCCAGGCATAAAAGAAAAGAAGGAACACTTTTGATGTGCTGCTTTGGTAGATAAAATGGAAATTTGCAACTATTATCTGGTTCAATCTCCTTAATTTGCCCCGAAACGTTAGTGGCATTTAAACTTAACTAAGCAATACTACGGTTGAAAAATTGTGCCAAAATCCTCAGTTATAAGTTGTGCTCGTGTTAATAATACACATTATTTGATGGGCTTGTAGCCGGTTTGAACCATGAGTGAAGACAGATTTTTTAGAATAAACTGTTAGCCTTGCATACTTATTTTTCTGTCTCATTCTTTCAGGTGTGTAAAGGGCAAACAAAATTACTACTATTAATATACCAATTTTGTTCATTTATAGAGCCACTAGTCACTATATAAAAGATAATGTTCAACATTTGTTGAGTGTAATTGCATATACAGGTTTGGGAAACCTGACATTTGGCCTCCATCTGTATTTTCTGTTGCAGTGTTATTATTGCTCACAATTGTATCATTCTATGTATTTTTAAGAGAAGGCTTTTATGCAAATTCAACAGTTTGGACCTCAGTACCATGTTATATCGTTCTCTCATCAAAAACAAGCCTGAAGTGGTTTTGTATGTTATCCATGCATATTTAAATATTGCTGCATAACCATGCTCCATAGGCATTTTTCATGTACAAAAGCATGATGCAAACCAATACACTACAACTCCATAAACATAATGCAATGTGCAGTAGTTTCATTAGCAAGATGCACAGTGATTGTGTTGCAATATCGCTCTAAAGGAGGGACTTAGTATGGAGAGCAAAGGTGAGGAGCAACCAGTGCACATTATAATAGGCTGTTTTCAGTGAATATAGCATTTTCAAAACAGTACAAAATAACAAATTCATCTAAATATGTTATGTGTTAAAAATGATTATCCCTCAGTAAAGAAATACCCCCTTTTTAATAAACTTTGATCACCCATTACTGGATAAGAGCAAGTTTCTGCGGCTGATGTTTCCCTCTGATGACATGAACAGCCCATCGGCGTTATGGGGGCTACACATATTCAACTGGACACATGGAGCCTGCCCTGCCTTTGAGCCTTTCACTGCTACTGCTGCTGCCGCTGCACAGGGAGGTTAGGGGGTTAAATCCCTGCCTGAGGGGCACTGCAGCACTTAGTGTACAGGCGCAGAGGTTATATCGATTTACGGCCCGTGCTCAGATTATGGGGTCAGAGATGAGACGCCCCAAACAGGAGGATACTGCGCAATGGGCTAAATCATAGTGACACGCATCCGGTCTAATATGCTAGTTTTTGGTCTCAACGGAGCAGAAAATGCCATAAACTCAGTGAGAAAATAAGAAAAGAGAAAAGAATACGTGTTGTAAACGTATGTCCTCCAGCGTTGTAGGTGTGGATATACTTTTATAGACTGAAATATGATCAGTCAGTCAGTGGAGAATAGTAGCCCCCGGTGAATGCACTGTGTAACCTTTATGTAAGTCATTGAAATGGACAGCCAAAGTATCAGGACTAGCTGTACCTGCCCCGGAGTGAACGAAAATACAATAACCCAAAACAACATGAGGATAAAGTGGAGGAGGCCATGGAGAGCGTTTATGGTCAGGAAGAGGATCAATAAAGTCGCACAGTTCTTGGGTGGATTCAATAATATAAGATAGAGCTTATAATAAAGTTAGATTTTCAGACAGTGCAGGTGTGCTTATTGTGTTATAGAACTGCTCGAACTGCGATTGACTTTCGTTTATTCACTTTATTTTAGATTCTCAAAATGCATGTCTTTGGGCATTTGGGGATGGTTGTTTCAGAAAGGTAGAGTATAGAACTGAAAATGCAATCGTCTTCCGTAATTACTTGCTTATATTATGAATAAAGTACCACAACCACCATAAATTGCACGTTTATGCCACCACAAGGAAGTACAATGTTTGAACAATATGTATTTGATAACTTTTATTGCACTGTAGCTATTATTTGTATTGCATACCTTTCAGTCATATTTTATTTGATTTGATACTTTGGTGTAAAGACTTGAAACTCAAAGCATAAGACTTGGGAATTGATTCAGAATTGACTGTTGGGGCTCAGGATTTAACATGGACTTGATTTGGGACTTTATTGATCCACAAGGGACATTATTTGGACACAGCTCATGCAAAAAATATTATATAAATATAATTGCAAGAGCAAAAATAAAAATGCTAATAATAAACCCAAAAAAGAAGCATAAATTGTGTCAAAAATTGTGTCATTATTATATAAATGTATATGTGCAAGTAAAATAAATATAGAAATATAGTAATACAAATATATCTGGGAGAAATAGTGCAACCATTAAGTAATGGTTGACTGAAGTGTGAGTTGTTGTACAGTTGTTTTTGACTTGGGACTTGACTTGGAGTCTGTGAGGCCAAAGACTTGAGACTTACTTGAGGCAAAACCAGGATAAAGTTCTGTATCAGGTTCAAGTAATGAAAGCTACACTTACAACAGTTGTAAAAGTGGTAGGTTAAGAATGTGAATATGTGTGTTCATCCTCATATATCTTGTACCTTACCTTCTATCTCTGTCCCTGCACTCTGCTGTTGCATACGTGAGCAGCGGTCACTCCTGAGTACAGTAACTACATCCATGAGCGTTCTGTCACTGTCAGCTGTGGCATTTGTGCTGTGAGCTACACCCAGAGAATATCAAAGCCCACACCATATTAGGCCTGCTGTCCTCAGGCTGACAGAGGACCTTGGTCTCTTCCCTCTGACTGTGTGCTCATATTCACTAGTCATTTGGGGACTCGGACACGATCACACAGTCTGCTAATGCTACTTTTAAGAGGACAGCACTCGAGAGGCCTGATTGTTTCATTTAGATGGGAGTAAGAAAATGATCCATTATACCTTTATGCAATGTTATGAGTGACTTGAGTCAATATCTTTCATTTTGTAGATTTCTCAAACAGAATAAGGAAATACAGAAAGACATCAAATGCAGGAGGACGGTTAGTGGTTTGTTAATCTGAAGAAAGTCTGTCTCCACAAAACAGATGGACGACTGTGTGTGTGTGTGTGTGTGTGTGTGTGTGTGTGTGTGTGTGTGTGTGTGTGTGTGTGTGTGTGTGTGTGTATTTAAAGATGCACAGCGTGTGGTGTGTGTGTGTGTGTGCATATTTAAACATGCACAGCGTGTGGTGTCATTATGGTATGGAAAAAATCCGATGTACAGTATGTATTTTTGTGGAGGTGGCTTATCACCTGCCTGCTTCCATGGGAATAGAACGTTAAAACCCCTTTAGAGCAATCTCCATGGAGATAGATATGTTTCATGACTCTCTCTGCAATATTATTAACCTTGCACAGCAAGATGGATTTTGGCAAGTTCACAAACTCACGGGAATCCATCTTGGCCCCTGGTTGTGAGATGGCATTGAGGTTTGGGCACAAGCCAAAACCGAAGCACTGAAACAAACTTCAGACGTTCTTCAGACTATTTTGTTGAGTATGTTGTGAAAATCATGCAAAAGGTAAAAGCACTTTGTGCATTTGTGGACAGGAAAGGTGTCTGCACTTTCCTCTCAACTGGATGTAACATAAGTTAGATTTTTTGGCTTGTGCTGCTGTTGTGACACTTTGACTAATCAGACTGAAATATTCATCAGTGACACACATATCATTAATCAGACGTTACAATATTATAGCCAAAGGAACAACATGTTATGGAAACAAGCACAAATAAGTTTGTGGAGATGCAGCTCCACTCAGATTATGGGTGCAATTAAAGCAAATCAAATGTAAAACGTGATTTTACTTTGGTCTGTTTTTGGCTAAAATGTTATGGCTTTAAGGTAAAACTGAGGGAAACAAGAATTACGGCAACTTTTGATGCCTGGCGGATCCTGGCAGCACAAGAGCACTATGTTAAATTATTAGGCAGTGTGCTCACATATTCATGATTTAAACTGCTTATTTTCTTCAACTAAATAATGGTAATTTCTGATATTTTGGAACATTACTAAAATACGGGATTCATATGGGACATTTGCTGAATAAATTATAATTCACGTACCAGATTTAAAAACCAGGTAGGCTGTGGACTGGTAAAGGAAACATGTTAAAGGTCCCCAGCCATAATGTGTAGTTATGCATAGGTTATTGCCCTTGTTTTGAATTCCTTTGAGTCATGTAAGAGCAAGTATTTCAACTCATGAACTGGGAACATGTTTTGTCTTTTACCCGTCCACACTTTTCAGTTATTTCACGAGGGCACAAAAACAAGTGGGATTTTGTCAAGACTTGTTTTCTTATAGTTCTTCAATCAGTGTCTAATAATTGCTTATTTGTCACAAGTGTCTGAAATAGTCGCAGCTGGTTTCCCATGATTCCTACGTAGAAACAATATGTCTGATTGGACAAAAGAGGTGACCCTGTTAATAGCTTCTGTTAGTTGTTACTAGAGAAGTATATTTTAACATATTTTATGGCCTATTTTTTTTATTTTTTACTTATATACCACTGACTTCCGGAGTCCAATAGGAGCTGATTTCACCATAAACATCATCACAACAAAGAGCCGTGTAGCTGTCAGCACCTCCCATGGACAGCCACAGATGATGCTAGTAACTGCTAAGTAACTGCTGAATCCTATGTATCATCGATCAAGAAAATAAAATTAAAAAACAAAATAAGCACAGAGCAGTGGGTGTTTGCCAGTGTAAATGGGGATTGATCTGCAATATGGTATGTTGGAAAATAAGCGATTAAAGATTGCTCAAACATGCACAAATCACTCCTAAAATGAGGGAGGAGAGCGTAAATGAGAAGGGGAAACAACTACAACATGATTAAAGCTCTGAAAAGTCGATTTTGGATAATGGGTCCACTTTGACTGGCTGTATATAACTTTGGCTTATGTCCTTTACACTTCAACTGTTCTCCAAGTGCAACCTTAAGAGGGCTAGCAACTTTAAAACAGCTTTAAGATCCTTTGTTTTTTTCTTTTAGTTTTTTGATGAAGGTCAGAAACAGGACCGTAAATCTACTCACACTCCTGAATCCTGTATGGCTAAGCTCGGGCCCCACGCCACACTGCTGTGTCGTGAGTGTTGTGTTGTGTGTTTGTATGTGTTCCAATCCGTGGATCATTTGTTCATAATTTTTTCAAAATAAAATAAAAAATAGGAAAAAAAATAAAAAAATCTTTTCTTCATTATTTTTCTCCAAAACCAAAATTAAAAAACAGATATTTTTTTTATTTTGTTTATTTATTTATTTTATTATTTTTTTCAGTTTTTGATTTTGCATTTTAATGAAGTGGATTGAATAATGAAAAAGAAAAAGTCTAATGGCCGTTTCCCAAACCAAATTCCTAGTTCTGACCCTGGTCCAGTGCGAAGTGTCTGCATATGCCAGGACAAGGACTAAACCAGGACTGAATTAGGTCTAAACCAGATCTAAACCAGGACTGAATTAGGTCTAAACCAGATCTAAACCAGGACTGAATCAGGTCTAAACCAGGACTGATCCGCTAATAACACAGAGTTTATTTTGAAAAAGGAATGAAGAAATGCTACACAGATTCTATATCACCTCCTTTTGTTCATAGAGATGTTATTGCTTTGCCTGAAATGTTTCACAGTATAGCATTAAACCTTTCTATCATCAGAGAGAACAAACCAAGCCAAGTTACAGATCAGAACTGTGGAGAATGTCTGTTTTTGTATGTATTTTTGAGCTATAAAATCACCTGTAATTAAATAAATGCAAGGTAGAGCTGTTTAATGTCATACTATAGAACATTTGAACATTGTACATTTGATGCAGACATGACATATCCATAGCAACAAGCAGGTGACGAACGGCCAACTAAAAAGTTACAAAGTGCACCTTTTAGGAACCTTGATTTTTCTTTATTTTTTATTTTAAATTAAGGTCAGAAACAGCAACATAAATCTAGTCACGCTCCCGAATCCTATACGTCTACGCCGGGTCCCCACACCGCACTGGCCGGGCGGTGCGTTCGCGTGTCTTCAGGTGCCGGGTGAGTGATGAGGTGTGCTAGATCAAGGTGACTTTTGAGGAGTCATCCATTTGGCCATCGTCATTGTCTCCATTAGCTGCTCCACTGCACCATTTAGGCTCCGTACACACAAGCCCTCGCCAGCCGCCCACACCGAGGCCCGGGCGGAATACATATGAGCGAGGGGGACTTTTCAATAGCCTCTGAACAGGAACATTGATGGATTCGCACTGCTTTGACCTAAAAGACTGTCTGTAGAAGATTAGGTTGAATACGACGTAAAGAAGATGTAAGGTCAAATGATCGCACAATATACTTTTATGTACGGTACGTCTCTTCGGCTGTAGGAAACGTCTCCTTGGATATAAGATTCTTGTTATTTTTGCTGCTTATTTATAACATATTATTACCATTTATATTTTTTCTCGTTGTTATTATAATATATTGCGATGTGTAAGCTCCAAAGTCAATATAATTTCCCTTGTACCTGTTTAAGTTTAAGGAAATTGAGGTATCCAGAAGAAAGGTGATTTTTTCTATGTTGTAGTGATGGGGCTAAGAATGCACTGGTACTGAATGTTTTACTGGATTAGATATCGGCTTCCAAATATCGCTGCAGATGATATTATTTACTGGTCATAGTCCAGAAAATTTCAGTTTGAACTTTTGTTGCTGTTCTATAGTTACTGAAATGTTCTATATTACGCAAAATTATACCTGGATCGTACCTCGAGTTGTTTTGTTTCATTCACACATGTCTGAATAATCTTTTATTATGAGTCTTTCTTCATCTCCCAAGGTCCAAATGCTCTGTTCCATCTCGTGATATCATGAAGAGGTAGTTTTCAAGTTAACAGCTGCCTTTAGTTCAGTAGAAATTGACAATTAAAAACAATTTAATTGCAAGGTGGAGCACTTCCTGTACTACAGCATGACATCACAAGGTGGAAAAGAGTCATTTTGGTTTGAGGAAAGAACTAAATGTGCAGGGTTTGAATTATATATGTGTGAATGAAACAAAACACAAACCCAGGCAAGTTTATGATAAGGAAACAACATTAGAACAGATCAGAAAACTGTGTAATATGAGCCCAGCTTTTATCATTTATGTTTAAAGGGAAAAAATGCTGTTTTTAGACTCTGTACAGGTATCGGCTGATATTGGGTAACACAAGAGCTTTAAAGTTATAGTATTGGAATAAAAAAAAGCTGGATCTGTGCATTCCTAGTTGGGACTTTTGGCCATTTTATGTTATCGAAATCTTTTGAATTTGTTCATGTCAGAAACCTTTTCTTAGACTTCGACTTTATTGATCCACAGGGTAAATAAGTTGAACACAGCAGCTCACACATCACATTACATTACAATATCAAAGAGAAAAAATATATAGAAATGTTAATAAAACTTCTAAATAAGTAGCAATAAAAAAAGAAAGAGACTGGTGCCAAACAAGACAGAATTATATAAATGCGCGTATATGCAAGGAAAAAAAATCTAATATAAATACAGTACTGAGTTGTTGTGCAGTTGCGGGGAGTATTACTGCTTATTTATAGGATAGAATTCAAAGTGAGAATTCATTTCAGTTCTAATCACAGAGAGAAATGACCAAGGCAGAGTGTGTTTTTACCCTTTGAAATTAATCCCAATAAACCATTGCACTACAATAATAATAATTAAAGGACTAACTGCTATTATGATGTCAAATATGTTTTTTGTGCACAAAGTTCTTACTCATGTTCCCTGCTGTTCTTCTATGCTGATTCTTGTGTTGATTAAATGTTAATTGATATAAAAATGCATAATAGAAAGAAAAATATTAGGTTCTTTTCAAAAATTAGATCCGGATCAAACCATTAAAGAACCATTCAACAGTGCAGAATATGTTGTTTCATAGTATTAATTGCAGATGCGTTTTCTGGGTTCTCAAAAGTGTTGGAAATCAGATACTAATTGATAGTCCTGGTTTGAGCCTAGTTTAATTCTATTGTAGATTCGGTTTGGTGTTGTTCTAGTCCTGGTTTAGTTCTGCTCTAATCCAGATTTAGGACCAGGTTTAGTCCCAATGTGAACGCACACAAAAATTTGCATCATAACTAGATAGTAAAAACTAAAATTTCAAATTAACAGACCATTATTTGACCTTTTCTTAATAATATTTACTATTCAGAACAAATCAGATTGGTATTTCTTCATATTGACATTTAGTATTGTGAAAAACTAATGAGTTCAGGTCCTGTGAGGAGAACTTTTCAAAAGATCTGAACAGGAACATTGATAGATTTACTCTATTTTGACCTGTCTATAGAAGATTTGGTTGAATACAATCTAAAGAAGTCATTAATGGCTTTGTCCACGCTACGAGATGTAAGGTCAAATTATTCTCAATTTACTTTCCGGTATGGCCATGTTGTATAGACATGTAGGAATGGCAGGTATAAAGGTACATTGAGAAAAACGTGTATTATGCAAAACTGACTCTTTGGAGATTGTAACCATGTTATACTTTGCCCGGGATCCAGAATACACACTTTATCTGTATTTTATGAAGATGCAAGTGTAGTCACCAATCAGGGACACATATGGTCTGCCTCAAAACAAATATGGCAGCTTACAAGGTAAAAAAAAAAAAAAGGAAAGGAAAAAAGAATGTGATAAGGGACTGAAATACATCACAGACTTTTGTAGAACTTATGACTGAAGCACTAAACTTTGTTAAAGCTTCGGTGAGCGCTTTAAACCATGTTAGAGTTGTTTCCCCTTTTCTTTTACCCTCTTGAAGTTGTATTTGGAGTGATTCGTGCAGGTTTGAGTAATCTTTAATCGCTTATTTTCAAGATGCCATATTGCAGATCAACTCCTGTTTTTTACCTCCACCGCCATACGCCCATTACTCTACTTACTTCATTCTCCAATTTGATTTTGCAGCATTTGGCAGCGTTGCATAGTTATTTTGGTACAAATGAAAAAAAAATAAAAAAATCTGCTGCTTGCTAGTGTGATCTGCAGCTCGCTATCAGAGGTGCTGACGTTGACCTCAGCTCCCAACGGGCACCACAGTTATGAACATTGCGTTTTAAAATGTGCAAATTATAACATCATGACATAAGCACAGTACAGTATGTCCTAATGAATCTGAGGAAATTTTAGCTCCTTCGCTTCTCACGCGTCACTGAGACAAACTACCGTATTTTTCGGACTATAAGGCGCATCTAAAATCATGACATTTTCTCAAAAATCACCAGTGGCCTTATAATCCAGTGGCCTTATGTGTGACCTTTGGTTGTGTTTAACCTCCAACCGATTTGATGTTGTCCACATTAGTCTAATAAGGTATTAGTGGGCGAGTCAGGAGGAGTAATATGTTGGCCACATATAGGGCGACTGTGCAACATACCGGTAGTTCTGCCGTGTGCTGTACAAGGACCCAAAATGCACCTGTTAAGAGACATGCACCATGCAGATTTCAGCTTTTGTATTTTAGTGTTAAAACTGAACAATGTTGAGAGGATATCCGTGCATTTGATGCCCAAATCACCAACTGTTAAACTTGTATTTTTGTGTTAGCTACAACTGAGAGTTATTGTAAATGACCTGAATAAAGTTCGATTTATCCGACATGCGTTTTGTTTCGGTTATTGCGCCTTATGATCCGATGCTCCTTATGTGTGGACAATGACACAACTGACATATTATTTGAAACTGCGCCTTATAATCCGGTGCGCTTTATAGCCCCAAAAATACGGTATTCTGAACATGACCAGGCATTGCTGTATTGTTTCCATCATTAAAACATTCCTGGAGTTGTATTTTTGCTTTATTCACACTTGTGTTGCACAGTTTTTAAGATCATAAACCGGATTTCTGTTGATGCTTACCGGAAGACGTCTGGAAACACGTGGATGACTTCTGGTGTGGTTGGTGACGTTGGGCACGTGGATTCAGCAGCAGCGTCTTCACAGCCTGCCAAAGCTTTCATCACTTACAGGCAGCTGATTGTAAGTGTTGATCTGCCAAACATAACGGAAAAGTTAGATAAATTATAATACGCAAATTAATAGATGATTTATAAGAGGATAAAAGAAAGAAAACATTGACATTTAGATGAAGAAAACTGGGCCATTTTCTCAGTTTTTCCAGCGTTACTATCAGCAACAGAGCCCCAAGGAAGTCATCATGTGGACATCTTCCGGTTTTGTGATTAAGCTTGAATATAACCCGTTGTGTTAAAAAAAAAATCATCATACATAAGAAAGTACCCAAATACTGTGTTGAAAATGAGTGCACTGTCAAAATCAGTTTCAAGCATATTCCTTACTATTGAAATTGTTATATTTTGTTCAGGTTCAAAGGTTTTGGAGAAGAATGTATGATAGATTTGTACTTCTTTGGCCTAAAAGATCGTTCATAGAAGGTTAGGTCGGATATTGTCCACAACGTACGCATGAGATTTAAAAATAAAACGATTCACCAGGTTTTCTGAATGGCCATATCTCTGTTTGTGGGTTTTCTTTTTGAAAGGAACTGACGGTACTCAATAGAAGCATACTTTTTATTTTAAATTAATGTGCATATGGGTTTGACTGTACATTAAACAAAGCAATAGTACCAGATTTTTACACTCTTAATATGAAAAGCAGATTTGCAGTGCTCCAAAGTTATTCCTCACTTCCGCACGATCAAATTATTCACGGTGATGACTTTAAAAGCGTGTTTCATAACTTTCAGACAACCATGGTAAAGGTGATAACTAGCATGCTAAGAGTGCATTTTCTGATTATTATTAGAAAATAAAATACACAGGGAAATGAACTAGATTGCCATCTGAGCGTAAATGTAAATTAATGGGTCCGTAAATGCTCCTTAATTGTTTAGTAATTGTAGCAAACAGGCTTGTTATTGTCAGATTAATTCACAAATATGTATTGCTTCTGCTGACTTTAGATTAAAAAAAAAAAACAAAAAAAAAACTCCACTGCAGTGTTGTTAGGAGCAGATAGTTGATGTGTGTTGGTGCTTGTGGCTCCAGTAGGGGGCCCAACAGTCTAGTTCATTCACTTAATGTAAGTAGGATCAGGGGCTTCATTTGTAAAACTTTGAATTCTTACTAATTCTTACAAAACCTTCCAAAAACTTGATAATTTCTCGCCTTTCTGAGCACAAGCTGTCTTCTGTCTCATCTCAGTTTTTGGACAGGACCGCACATTTTCATGCAAAATTATGTTTTCGACATGACATGTTATATGAATTAGATCTTATCATTATGTCAAAGCTATCGTATGTAACTTTTTTTCTTCTAAAAATTTTTTTTTTTTTAATAACCCTTTGTCATGTTCGAAGTCTGTCCAGATGTGACTGTACACTTTTCAGTGACATGTGTGAAACAAAGGAGTTTATTGGTCAAATATTTTGAACATGGATAGAACATTTGCTGCCACAGGATGTAAAAAGCCTGTAGCACAAAATCCACCAGCCCCGTATGTGTGTCCTTTGTCTTGCAGATGCTGCACTTCTTAGTTGGTTAAAATCGCATACTAAAAAATCTACTCAAAAAACTAAAAGTTTCCTGAACTGCTCAGTGTGAGCCAGGTAGCCACAAAAGCAGCCAACCACTCTGTTACCATGGGAATGGCAATTGTTTTACTTTGTGGTTCATAAAAACCCACATTTTAGAAAACAAACTCATCAGTTCCTGAAATCCCAACAAAGTTACAACATTAGGGTCAT
>KN495442.1:588-17460 GCA_000787155.1 Scartelaos histophorus
TTTAAGCAAATATAACATGTTCAAATGTTTCAAATGTTCGACAGTACAGCATTACGCTTATTTATCACTACGGAGAACGCATGTGACACCATAGGGCCTCGTTACATGTCAGATCAGTGGAGAAGCGAGCCCACTCACAGTAAGAATGCACTTTTTTAAGTCTATTATTGAGTAAATCCAGCGTGTTTACATTCGTGCATTCATGTATGTTCATTAACATGCACTGTCCCAATCAAATAAACACAAATAAAAACAGCTATTATTGAGTAAATGCAAGTTAGATATTGTACGTTTAATGCCATACCGGGACATTTCAGACAAAGCAACAACATCGCCATGGAGACGAGCAGATGGTGGACCTTTCACTAGAAAAGTTGCGGTCTTCGTTATGATTTGAGGATTTCTTTTTGCTAGTAAAGACGAATGAAAGTGTAATTTTGAAGTGTAACAGGTGAAGTCCAGTACTGCAGCTATCACCCCTTCTATTCCAGTCCAGTCTATAGCGCATGTTGCTTTTTTGTCATTATTTTCTATAGACAGCAGACTCTACAGTATGTGCAGTGTTTTGTTTCCTCTCATCTCTCTGTAATGGGGTGAAGCCTCCAGGTCAAGTGGTGCTCCCTCTGGACCCTCAGCTCCACAGCTCCTCTTTGCTTCCATTTTCCTTCAGCGCCCTCCGTGGGGTTCATCACTTATGTATGAAGCATCCCCCCCCCATCTCCTGCAACATACAAGGCTTATTTATATATTTTTAAAAACCTTTCATCATAAAAAATCCAGATACACGTCTATAGTTTAAAGTGACTGTAAAGTGACAGTAAACTTACAGAAAAATCTCCAGTTTGCACCTATGACCTCAGTACGCATTTAAAATTCTTAATCAGTAATCAGTCCATCAGTTACCATGACGACACAATGCATATACACATGAAAAAAGTGTTTATACAGTCTGAAAAAATACAAAATAGATTTAACTAACATACTTTTGGACGTTGTGTTTATACAGGCGTCCACAGTCCTGTTTCGGTGATTTTTTTTTTTCCGATTTTTTGTGATGTTTTCGGAAATTTTCCACCAAAAAAAGTGTGAGGGTAACCAACTCTTCTACTTGTTTAACTGTAAAAATCAGATCCAACCAAGTGAGTTCTTTCTGGTCAGATTCTGATCAAATAAAGCTCAGATTAAAGTCTAACAAAGCTTCAAACAGAGCAGTGCCTTCAGTTAGCATCGCACTCCAGAGCACGTTGACATCCACTGCAAAATATCAGCATTATCTTTTTTTGCTTGTGATTTGCATTTTTTTATTCAATTTTGGCAGTGGTGCAATATTTGTACGGTACCCACCAACCAGAGGATTGCTGGTTCAACCCTCCAACTTCACTCTGTCATTGTGTCCAGTAGCAAGACACTCTCAAAATATAACACTTGCTATATAACGCTCGGCTGTGATAGTTGGAGTGTGAGTGGTAATTTCAGAATAGATTTTTCTAAGTTTGAACGGGTTTTATACGGTCAACACCTCAGAAAACCTCCCAGTGAAATAAAAGCCACTCTGAAAAGCTCATATTTCAAGGATTTGACGGTTTTGACGGAATTGCACGGGGGTGACTGCTTGAACTGTATCATTATTATTGACATATGGCGGTGTTGCTATGGATACGCTCTAAAGCCGCTGTAAGGATGCCCGGCGGGGTCAGTCCAGACACCTGCCAGCTCCGGCATCTGTCCCCGACACCTCCAGAGACCACATCACAGATACAGGAGGAGTTATGGAGGGTCAAAACATCTGCTGCTTCTACACCCTCACCCTAAACTAAGCCTGGATGTGGAATCGAAGGACTTAACGCACCGGCTTTCATCTTTTTATCGTCTTTACATTGCAGTAGTGAAGGCAAAAGTGACCCGCTAAAGCTCCTGTACTGCACAAAATGGCTTCTTGTGAGCCTTAAGACATTCGAATGCTGTTATGACATCACAAGGTGGAACAGTTTTAAGTTTGAGAAGAAGATCTCAGCCTAAATATGCACGTTTAGCGTTTTAAACATGTGTGAATGAAACAAAACCCAACTCCAGGTCTGTTTTTTGATGAGGAAACTACTTTATAACAGATCAGAAATAGCATAATACTATAGGATTCTGTTCAAAGTTCACAGAATTAACCAAAGTATTGAAATATGAACTGAGAAAGAAACAATTTGAAAATTTTAACGCAGAAGAAGACAGGATATTAATCTGTTTGTGGTGTAAAGTTTTGGTACTTCTAAACTTGCAGCCTTTGTGATTTAGTTAGTTGGGAACATTCAAATTGCGACTTCTATTCAACTGCGATTAATCTTCAATTTCAACATCATTTTTTATAAGAAAAATTAGATAAACATTCAAATCTGAACTCCAAAATATAAACCCAAACATAACGGGTTGATAAATAAGAAGAAATTAACCCACCTTATTACCAGCGATGGAAGGTTACAAAGTACAAAACTAAAAGTCCAATACCTAAGTACAATTTTAGGTATCTGCACGTTATTTAAGTACATTTTCCAGTGGATACTTTTTACTTTTACTTCACTACATTTGAGAGCAGGTATCTGTACTTTCTACTCCACTGCATTTTTGTTCTGGACTGAAAAGTACAAGTATTTATCTTTATGGTTTTATTTTTCACACATTTATTTTGAGTTAGCATCCCAACAACAAGAAAAACTAAAATAAAAACAGCTATAAATTTTAAGAAATCAACTGAATCACTTAACATAACTTAATTTGATGCTTTAATTAAAAAAAATAAAATCTGCAAAATACGTTTACTTTTACTCTTAAAGGTACATTTTTAAAGAGGTACTTCAATACTTTTACTTAACTAGATTTTTTCATGTAAGACTTTTACTTGAGTAATTTTTTGCCCCTGTTTCTGTACTTTTACTTAAGCAACAAAATGGAGTTCTTCATCCACCACTGCTTATTACCTGCACTCACATTTACAAATGGAACAAACTTCTCAAAATACGAACAACTATTCCCTTCCAGACCAACTGTGAGAAGTGTCATGCCCAAGGACACAACATCCTTTCGGGATTGCTTGTGAATGCATTTAACTCTGTGACTAGTGTTACCAACGTATCTTCCCAAAACTGCATTGTAAAGTGGAGCTAGTTTTTACCACTAACCTTTGCAGTTACATGGGAGACCGGAAATATCAAATCATTTCTGGTTGCTGAGAAGTGATTGTGGGTTTAATTCCCAGAGCTGGCCCAGTCATTTGCAATCTATCCAGAGGATAAACAGCTTAAATAAAATGCATTAGGTTTAACTGAGGTAAGAGAGCCAAAAGTACTGCCTTTCCGCTGCCCTGTTCACTTTACCTAATTGGATTGTGCTGAATGACATTACATATCGATATTGACATAAAAATGACAAAAAGGGGCATAAAAGGGCCCCCTGTCTTCATCTGTTTTTAGGGAGTGTCTGGGTTTTGGCAGTGCTCTGGTTTTCTCAAAGCTCGATTTCCAAATGTCTTCTGGCCCCAGTCGGATCCTCGCTGTTTCTTAGCCCATCCTTTGTCTTTGAGTTTGGACATGTCCCAAATCTTAAAGACATTTTTATTACTTTAGTCTTAATTTAAGGTGATGTATTACCAAGTACAAGGTTCAACTCTAGGGTGATGGGGCTTTTCTTTGCAGAGTTTTTGTTTTCAGCTTCCAAACATGCACAGTAGGTTGAATCTTCCAGCTAAGGTCACCCAGATGGATCCAGTTTAGTTTATTTGACATTAGACAGGGACAGTGCACAATATACATTCATCTTAACAGGAGAGATGCATTGTACCAGGTTGTAGCGCTAATGCTAATTTCCACCTGTAGTCAATGGGCAGGTTGATGTTATAAATCATAAATCCAAAAATACAAAGAGAATGTCTTTATAATGACTGGAGCATCATGACAATTCTGTATCGTCTTTCACACAAAAATAACAGCGGTGGAATAGTCGACTTTTAGCGCTTTTATATAATGATTCTTGAGGTCTCAGAGCAGATTTTCAAGTGACCGAAACTGTGGCATTATAATTGCATTTAGAGCTGAGGCTTCAGTAGTCAGGGAGTTTCTAATGTATCTGAAATTGGCAATTTTATAGTATTTAACTTTTTAACATGCTTTTTAAGACATAAATTTGGTTCCAGAATAATTCCTAGATATTTCACCTGAACAGCATTATTAATCTTCTGCCCTTCTATCAGAATTTAAGGATTGAATCGCATTGATGTTTGTGACGACTGTTACTTTGTAAAAAACATAGTAACACTTTTGTCGATATTTAAAGTGAGACAAGAGGGTTTTTTTTTTGTTTTTTTTTTATCAAGCTGAATCCTCAGTCACCTCCTCTGATAGTTTTTGAGCAACTTTGTTAACAGTTTTACCATGAGTATATAACACAGTACCATCAGCATATATGTTTATATTTGCATTACACACAGAAGGAAGGTCATTAATATATAGTGTGAACAGCAGGGGGCCAATAATAGAGCCTTGTGGCACACCCATGCTGCAAGGTCTGAAGGGAGATGTAATATTGTTTACTGCTCCACATTGCCGCCTCCCACTGAGGTAAGATTTTATTAAATGTATTTAATAATCAATGTGAGCTTGTAGGCAAGGGAGCTTTATTTACTAGTAATAATAATAATGTAAGTTTTATAAAGCGCTTTTCATTGTAATACAAAGACGCTTCACAATAAAGTAACACTAAAACAAGGACAGGACAGACAAAACAAGAAAATACCTCAATTTATACAAAATTTAAAATCAAAGTGCTTTACAGAACATGAAATAAATCATAATACAAGCAAACAGTAGAAAATATTCTTGTATTTAACAGTCACAATTGTTTGTTCAAAGTTAATCTCCATATTGTACAAAAAGTGAATTGGGACACTTTTCTAATGGAGGCTCCAACAAATGCTTTTCTCCATGGAGATGTTATACATTTTCTAGAATGTTTCACAGTGTGGCATTAAACTTTTCTATCTTCATGGAAACCAAACCAGACCAATCTGCCCACAACCCAGCTCACAGTCAGAAGCCCTGAGCTATAAAACCATCTATAAATTAATAAATGTAAAAAAAAAAAAAATTCTGAGGGGAGTAAAGCAATTGGTAATTTTTACACAAAAATAACACAAATCTTTGAAAACTACAACTTATTTAACAACAGTGGACAAAGATTACTTATTTTAAAAGTCCTATATCAAATTTGCCATTTATTATTCAGCAATGCAATTAATTATGACAATATTTTATATATTTTACTTAATTTACTTACATAAATATGACTTTGAGTGAGATTGAGTGACAATAACTCAGTAAATTCATCACTTAATTGTGGTGGTAAGTGCATTTAACTTAATACAGACAAGTAATTGTACCTGATATTACAGCAGTAAATTTTTTTGTGAAAAAAAAATTTTAAGTGTTTTTTTTCAGTAGAGCGGTGTAATGCCACACTGTGGAACATTCACAGCAGAACTATGATCATATATATCCATAGAAACAAGCAGGTGACGGACTTTTCACCAGAATAGTTACTCCATGCACCTTTGAGTAAAAAAATAAAATACATACTATACATACTATAAACATATCCAGTGCAGACATTAATTTCCATTTACTTGTGAAATGATTTCTGCTCCTACCCACACACTTTTACTTAACTTCACTTTGCTTTTATTTATATAAGACTTTTCTAACTTCCAAAGGTCTTCACATTCAGATCAAAAGCAGGCAGAGACTATGCAATACAGAAGAAAAATAAATGTGCTGCTGTCCAAATGTCATTTTTATAAGTGCATTTGTAAACTTAGATTTGAAGCTGCCTACAAAGTCAGCAGCCGTTTTTAGTTCCTCAGATAAGGAATTCCATAAGTTGAGAAGGTTCTAGAGGAGAGAAGGTCTGGGGTCCAAAGTGAGCGACCTGGAACATACAGAATCTCCAATAAAACATCTCAAGCTGATCATTGATACAAAATGATAGAATGGTGATTTTGACTACATTTCGATTTAACGCGTGGAGACATTTTGTGCAATTAATCTTCAAAAAGGGCTAATTATGTTTTAAAAATCCTATTCCTGGTTTGTGCAGTGGACTTTGTGAGTGGCAGAGAGTCATATCTGCAAAGACAAACCCGTGACCCGATCCGCTCTGCTACTAACCCTCCAGCCCGAGATGGAGAGATGAGGAAATGGGTGGACAGACTGTGGATGGATGGGTAGATATAGACGGGGAGATATCCTGTGCACCGGGTCACGCGTGGGTCAAGCTCGGTTCACGACCCGTCCAAACACAAACTGAAAAACACTACATCCGCCTTTCCATCTCCCAAATTTCCCATGTCCAAACGCAGACAACCTTTCTCTCCTCTGCGCTGACCTCCCTGTTGGCAATTTCCTCTGGTATGGAAGTGACATTTAAGGGCAGCCGATAAGCTTTTAATTCACCTGGATGCCCTCCCACGCTTCGCTCTGATCTGTACGGAGACCTCGCGCCAAGCAGGAGACTCGTCGTGGAGGTGGATCGTGGTTTAGTTTATCGTCTCACAGCAAGGAGATTCTAATTTTGACGTTTGGCGTTTTCTGTGTGGCTTTTGCATGTTTGGTTTCGGTTTCATTAGCTTAAAGAATGGACAAAAGTCAAATCCTGTTAGCCATGTACACACGAAACGAAGTGGGAGTTTTGATTTCTCTGGGGTGGACGACAGTAGCTCGGTTGGTGTAGAGTTTGTCCAGTGTTCCGAAGGTTGGTGGTTCAAATCCCGCTCTCTACGTAAACATAAATGCCAGAGTAACCCCAATCTGTGCAGACCAGAATACAGGAAGTTATCAATTTTTTTATTTATTTATTTTTTTTAACTCCACACACCTTCACTAGAGTCATTTGGATCATTTCAGACCTCCAGATCTGCCAGAACGAAAGGTAAAGTTCGCTTGAAAACTACCACTTCGTGACATCACAAGGTGGAACAGAGCGTCTTGAGGTTTGGAGATGTAGACAGACTAATAATAAATGGTTACTCAAACATCTGTGAAGGAAACAGAGTGGGAGTGGATCTCTCCTTCACTGTGGTTCTCCCTGAGGTTTCTCGGTTTTTTCCCACTGGGTTTTTTTTTTCGAGTTTTTCCTTGCCGAAGAAGGAGGGTCTAAGGACAGGAGATGCTGGGACAATTATCCATCTGCCTGCTAGATGTTGGACATTCTGTATTTTTTAATTATTAATTAATTACGGATTATTTATTTATTTTTTTTTTTTCTTGTTTTGCTCATTCTCTGACATTTTTGTTTGCTATTTTAACAATTTTGTGAAGCCCGCCGAGATAACTGTTGTTATGATTTTGGGCTATACAAAAATAAATTGAATTGAATTGAATTGAAACAGAATGCAACTCTAGTATTTTCTCGACGAAGTATCAACATTCTACTTTCTATCAACTCACAAGAGCCAATTTTGCATAATATAGGACATTAACCAATTTAAGTTACGTTAATGTTAGGGGTGCATCATGTATTGTATTATAAAAAGTCTCACAATAATATCGTGGGGCATCACAATATAATCAAATCACAAGTCTCTTTGCTTAAATTCCCTGTTGTGGTGCAGATCCTTTGCTATTTCAGTGCAGACTACGTGAAGAAATAACTGTTCTGAAGCACTTTCAATCTTATTTTTGTGTTATAACAGCACCAAAGTCTTATCATGGCATTTTAAAAGTAAAAAGTACCATGTAAGACTCCACGAAATATCGGAAAAAATATCGTACCGTGAGATGCATATCGAGAAAATATCGTTCAGAGAGATTTGGATATCGTTACATCCCTAATGTTTAGTCGTTACTTAAATTTTGCACTTTTCAAGCTGTTCAAAATGTCACAGCAAAGCAATCTCCACGAGTCCAGCAGGTAGTGAAATCTTTATAGACTTTTTGGTTGCTTATACTTGAACTGGACATTTACAGGCTCCTTTTGTTCTGTCCTCAGGGGAGATTGCACATTACCACTGTCCATCACTAGGTGTTTTAATAAAGCCTTACACTGGAGTTGTTAGCTCGGAGAATGGTCTTTTAAATTCAACTGGGCCCACTGGCTGTAAACGCTAGCCAAGCAAAGCTAATTGAACCTTTATATGGCGAGCCAATCAGCGTCCTAATGCCATCATGCTGTTTTGTTGAGCAGAACCATGAAGCGAACACATAAGCAACTTTTATTTCAGCTTTTTAATAACACTGTGATCTCTGGCCTATTAATATAATCTGACCTTATAGCATATCCATTCTCTTTGATCAAGCTACATGCCGCATGATTTAATGAGAACATAGAGCAGAGCGGGCCTGGTAAATTAAAGTCAATGGTACATGTGAAGTTAATGATTGCCGTGATTTCAGTGTTGGTAATTGCGTGTTCGCTTTGGGAAATTGCCAACAATGTAACTGGAAGACTTAGTTGCTTTTCCAACGCTAATGTTGATTTGTTTTTTTGGATGCTTTAACAGAATGGAATTATTTGTTCTTTGTGATTTTCTTTTTATTTTCATGAGGTGGTTCAGTGAAAATCATAAATAATAGCTTAAAAGTAATAATGATAATAACAATAGTACAAATAATAGCTTTATCCAGAGATGTTTTTATGCCCATATGTACAGTTTTCTTCCTTAGAATATTTTTATTTTACCTATAGTTTTTTTTTTTGACACCCTTTTCATTTTTTTTATTAATACATGATTTTCATACCCCCCCTCGAAAAAAGAAAATAAAAAAAATATATCATATTATGCTGTTTTCAATCATGTTCATATAGTAGTTTTATATTATTGATTGAAAAAAAATCATTATTTTTAATTACTTTATATTAGAGGTCTTGATTTAAAATTCCTCCAACACATTGATGATATAGATTTTTGATTACTTTGTTGAATTGGTGTTATAAAATATTTCATTTGACATTTCTACGCAAATTCTCTCCAAAATTGAGAGGTTGTAGTTTTGTGAGCTACTTATTTTTCCCATTCTTTTTGTGACAGCGTTACTCCCAGTTCTTCTCGCCTCTAAATTTGTTCTTTTAATTCAACAAATACCTTGAACGTAACAAGGAATTATTTGTTCTGTATTTTCAATTTTGAAAACATCATCCCTGTAACTCCCTCTTGAAACCGTTTATACAATATTCATGGAGATACACAATTAAACGTTAATTTTGTCTTTTCCCCCAAGAAGTATATTTGGCGGCACAGTGTCGAGAATTGCAGCTAGAAGGTTTTGGGTTCAACTCCTAGACTGCTCAAGCATTTTAACCCAAAACACAAAGCATAATTTAAAATTTTCCAGCTAAAATAGTCCTGACACCTGTCCACAAGTACAGCTCAGGATCTGGAGATGGGTCACTGAAAGATCGGACAAATCCAGAGGACAAATTTCTTACATTATTGTTTTACTAGGAACTACTGTATTTCAACCTTCCATATTGTGCAAATTTGACTCTTGTAAGCCTTGAGTTGTGTTATAATGCTGTTATCTCCTCAAAAACATTCCTGGAGTTGTGTTTTGTTTCATGCACATGTTTAAGAAAGCCTTATTTTTTTAGGATATCTACACCTCCAAAGTTTAAAATGCTCTGCTCCACCCTGTGATGTCATGACGTACTGTTGTAGTTTTCAAGTTAACAGCTATATTTTACCGTTAGTTCAGTAAAGATGGGCAATTCCAAGGCTGAAATCATCAAAGTAGTTTCTGTGTTAGAAAATAACTCAGCCTAAATCTGCAGGGTTTGTGCGTTAAACCTGTGTGAATGAAACAAAACACAACTCCAGGCATGTTTGAGATGAGGAAACGTTATAAAATAGACCAGAAAATAACGTAATATACGCTTTAATCTAAACCTGTCAAAACATAAACTAACATTTTTCATTCATCTCACTTTCGCTCATGTACTGTTCTTGCACTGAAGCGAAACAAGCAGTTACTGAATCAATAAGAATGCGCTCTCCTTCTGTTCACTGCCCGTTGTTTACCTTGGCCCTACCAAGACCACTTATTCTATTTGTTGCAGCCATTGATCCGGGTACATCTAAATGCCAGGTTGCGTAGCGTCATATCGGCATGGCGTGTTGGTATTGGCCGTAAAGTCCATTCTCTGCGGAGTTATTTGGCAATGCTTGGATCAAAACTGGATCGATGAAGCGAAATAGCGCAGTTCGCTTACGGACGACGGACTTGATAGCTTGATAGATGCGCCCACGTCGGCCTTCTTACCCTTTGCCATTGTCGCGCATGCCTTGGAAGACCTTCGCGGCCCTAGAATTATATTATATGTCGGCTGGACGGAGAACTTGGGAAGATATCGGGGAAACCTCTTGCTGAAAAGACAGAAAACGCTAAGACGCCGCTGTTCTCATCGGAAAGGGGAAGGGTGATCAATAAGAGCGATGCTGTACGCGGTGAGATAGCGAGCGGGGTCAGAGCTTGTCAAGTCTCGGTTTGGTGGCTTTTGTTGACGTTGACAGCGCACATATGTGGGGGTGTGTACGCCGACGGGAGGGGGCTAACAAAAGCCAGAGAAGGCATTATGTCAAACTGTCAAAGCAGAGTAAGAATTCATGTTGGTTTCTGAAGAACTTTGCGTCTTCTTAAAGCAAAGTTGAAGTTGATTGAAAGGCCGACAGTAGCTCAGTTGGTGTTTTTCTACCGCTGGTGTATGAATGTGCGTGGTCTAACAGGTCAATATTTTGCTGTATTTTGTGTCATTTGATGGTAGAAGCCGGTAGCTCTCAAGGGTTACAAACCAAGTACCACTTTTTAGCACTAACGAAACTAGAACAGGGCTATTTCGGTTCAATTTAAAGACTGAAACTGCTCTAAAATTGCATGGGATCCAGAATCTGCACTTGATCGCTTGCAAGGAGAAGAGAAAGAGAGATAAAAACAGGACTTACAACATTGCTACGTAGCTTTAAAGGAGGACGTAAATGACCCAGAATTAAGCAAACACAATTACTGCAAATAATGTCGACAACCCCAGATAGAAGCTTTAAGTGTAAACCCTTCAAATGGGCCACTTGCATGTACGATACTCATAACCAGGGCTAGTTGGATGTATAGCCAAGATTTAAGGATAAAAATAGAAAATTACAACAATTCCAACCATCCATCACCCAGAAAATGTACAGTTTTTATAGTAACGCATCCAAAAGCTTTCTTGCAATGAGAAAAGTGCATTAGTAACCACCATAAAAGCTTCTACAATGTTTACTTTAGTGTCCATTTAGAGCATTCGACCATCCTTCATTCTCGTTTGGCTCAAGAAATCCTGCCTATCGTGCACGTTTGAAGTTGATTGTAGAAGTCCTATTGAATGTACAGATCCCAGCCTTGCACTTCATGTACATTGATCCATGAACCACTTTAATTCAGGCAACATGTCCTCACAATTAAGCTCCATATTGAAGTAGTTAATCCGACACAGACTCTGAGAAATTAGCTTCTTTCCTTTGTGATCTTTTCCCAATATTCCACCTGACTCCCATGCATCCAACCTTTATAGACTTTGTTCGTTAGCGTGTGACCGCAGTTTAAATCAGACAAGCTAATTAAACAAACAGTAATGGTCGGGTTTAAGCGATTATATGTTGGGCTGAACCACAGAGGGCTTTGACACCCCTCTGCGCGGTGTCATGGTACGGTCCACCGCTTCAGACTCCGGCGTTTAATTATATTGCCGTTCGTTTTAGCGCATGTAGAAAGGCCGGGATCACTGCTAATCAAATGTCTTATGCAGCTTACCGTAGTGTGCAGTTCTATCGAGCTGAATGTATGCGCTGTTCATGAATTTCTACTTCTAGTTCTGTTTGTAGGCACCATTTTGAGTACTTTTACACATTTTAAAGATATGTTTTGCTCTTATTTCATTATTCTGAAACTCAAAGATGGAAAGTTCAATGTAATTCTGTCCAGCTATACTCCAAAACGCTAATCATTTTATGTGGAATATGTATTAGCATTGCATTCATGAATGTCTAGACTCCATTTTGAGTACTTTTCCTCTCTCGAAAGATATTATATTTTCCTTTGAATTCTTAATTGTCATGGGAACTGTCCTAATATTTCATGATTGTGAAACTTGTGGATAGAAAATGCACAGTCATTCCGCACTCCAAAATGGTTAGCCTTGCATTTTATCTCTTGAAAGAATAAACCAAGTAAATCACTGCAATGCAAATTCTGTAATACACTCGGTAATATTGAATTGAATCGAATAAACCTGTGCGCTCTGTGTAATGCGTGGATTTTTACCTTGATTTTAAGTACTGTTTACCATTAAAAGGATAGGAAATTTTGTTTTGAATAGCACAGTTTATGTCTCTCCAAAACCCATGGATAGCCTCAAATATATAGTTTTATGCATTATTCATTTGCTCAATCTGTGTTGTTATAGCAACCATAAACCTTCGGGTGAGTAGGCACCTGCAATTAAAATTAAAACACATTTTATAGGGCAAGGTTTAGCTTTCTCCACTGTGCTCACTATTATGTTTCTGTTAATAAAAAAAAAAAGAACTCAAATTTGCTATCGGATGAAAATGTAACTGTGATATGATGTTTTGGTGAGAGCGTCACATCAGGATTCTGAGCTCCTCTGTTTAATGAAACGCTGTGTAAAAAGAACTCAAATTTGCCATCGGATGAAAATGTAACTGTGATATCAGGATTCTGCGCTCCTCTGTTTAATGAAACGCTGTGTAACTTTTTGGAAGTGACACGATTTCCTGTTTGAATGGAAATAGTTGAGTTAAAATCATAATTTATATAGTTCTACATGTTTTATGCTGTTTAACATTATAGCAATAGGAACATCATTTCTATGGAAGCAGAAGGAGGTCCTACTCCTGCTCAAATACGAATCAGGTCTAAAGTAGCAGTCTAAAGCAGATTTGGAGAGACTCATTTGTGCGTTTGTCTCCAGAAGTTTAGAATATTGTAATGGCTTGTTCACTGTGAGACAGCTGCAGTACATTCAGAACGCTGCAGCTCGGGTCCTGACTCAAACCAGAAAGTACAAGTACGTGAGTCCTATCCTCTCTGTGTGTGTCTGTGCACTGCCAACATGGCTCAGAGAATAGACTTTAAAGTGACTCTACTTGTGTACAAATCTCTCCATGGCCTCGCACCAAACATTTTAATGTATTTCTTATTCTGTAAAGCACTCTGAATTACATTGTGTACAAATCGTGCTATACAAATGAACTTGCCTTGCCTTGCCAGCTTTGTGGAGACGCGAGCCACAGTTAAGCTAAAAACGCAGGGCTTTAATGGAGCTTTTTGCACAGAATTTTTCACAGCTACACTTCCTCTCGACTACATCTGAACAACTGAACAGATTTGCGACTGATGTTTTAGCAGTAGAATTTTCTTCATAATTTGAAGACAACAAAAAGACCACAAAATGAACAAAGTAACACAAGAATTACATTCAGGACACACAGATCGAAAATACAGGGTTAGCAGCCCCAACCGAAAAGTTACACAGTGCACCTTCATGAAATCATTTGTTCATATATTTGGCAATTGCCTGTAAACAATAATGCACAAAGTAAAAATAAAAAACGTAAAAAAATAGCCTGTTCTCCTTTTCTAACCAGGCAGAGAATTTGTCACTTTTTACTGTGGCAATTCTTGCTTTTCCATTTAAGACTTTAGCGTCCGCTGCCACTTTGTCCGCCCAGGTGAAAATGAGGTCAGCAAAACACCTTCGCACCAAATAATGGAAAAATACAACAGCCCCGTGTATGACCGGCCAGATCAGTGCAGCAGGCGATGTGTCCCATGAACGCCTCTATTATAACGGGAAACAGGCTCATTCCCATCAGCTCTTACACTGCACTGTCTGAGCACATTCACAAGAGCCAATATCCTGAAGGTCTCTTATACTGTGTGAGTGAGAACAAGAGGTTCCACTATTGGAGGTTTTCATACTCTAGAATGTGATTATGTTATACTCTCAGATGAGGGCAAGAGACACTCTCCCTACTGACTACACTGCACTTTGCTAGGAAATATCTAAAATGTTCACAAATGTTGACTCTGATAACCTGGCTCACACCAGATTGATCTGTGTATCACTCTGAATTGAGTTCTAAACATTATCCATCTGGAACAGCTCTCACTAAAAGGGTTTAGAAAAAGGAGGGATGTGCAGCAAAATGCTCTGAGCTAAACCCCCCTGACCAGCCCACCCACCAGTCTGATGTCAAAATGACCTATCTTAACTGGTGTCAGGAAAAATCCAAACAGGTGTCATGCTGGAGAGTAAGATGCTGATAAAGGAATGTAGCAGTTTTTGCAACACACATATGAGCATTAAGGGTGCTCTAAACCACCATGACCGTCGGCCGGCACTGCTGTGTTTGTTTTGTGCTTGGGGTTGAGCTCCCCAGATAATATGGGTCAGGGTTAAGGCCTATACATACTTCTGAAGACGTAAGAACTTATTTCTTGTTCTTAAGGTGATAAGAACAAGAACAAAGTTCGGGCTCTGACATTTCATACTTCAAAAGATGTTCTGCTGCTGTACTGCCCGCCCCCTCGCTCTGCCCTGCCCCGCCCCCTTGCTCTGCTGTTGCTATGCAACAATAAAACAGCAGCACAGCTTTGGTAACATTATTGCGACAATGGCTGAAAGGCCAACGGTACCAACATAAATAAAGTGAAGTGACCAACATAAATAATGTGTCCAACATAAATAAAGCAAGCAGTTTTTTTTTTTCCAGCACTTACAGTTTATGCAAATGTGCCCAAAGCTGAATTATATTATCAAACAGGCTCATGTGGCTCAATAGTGGTTAAGGTTTATATGTTGTAAAGTTGAGTTTATTTATTTCACTTACAAATTCTGCCACACTATTATTTTATTGGCTGTGCAGGACCACATAAATAACCAATCAGAGCGCAGATGTTGGACAGAGCTGCCGAACAAAGATCTGCTGAGCTGAGGTGTCGAGAACAAGACACAAGAACTGCCCAACAGGAGCTGAAGGAACAAAATGACGTCATTTTGTTCGACCAGACCTGGGTGCAAGAGCAAAGTTCTTATGTTTTATGAAGTATGGCCTTTAGAGTTCACCTTCAGAGGCTTTTTTCCAGATTCCTCTTACTGCTTTTTAACATATTCTGAAGGACAAACAAATAAAACCAGATATACAGATATGTAGAGAAGCTATTACAGGGTTAGACATTTTTATGCAGATATTTTGTTGTTTGTGCTGGAAATTGTGGTACTTCAAAAATTGGAGCCATTGTGATTTACTAATTGTGGCCATTTAAATAGATATTTCAATTGCACCTCAAATGCACTGTTCCACCTTGTGATGTGATGAAGCTGTAGTTTTCAAGTTACCTTATCATACCCTAGCATCATATGAAAAAAAGCAAAATATGGGTCCTTTGACACGCAAACCACAGACTGTTAAACTTAAAGGTGTGTGAAACATCTCCGGGAAAATAAAGAAAAATCCTGCACCCATCAAGCAGCCCCTGTCAAACATGTACTTAAGTGGCATTAGCTTGACATGTCCAATGCCAGGGAAATGCCACCATAAGTCAAATATACGGGACGGGGAGCACTTGACATTAGTTTGACATAGCATTTTCACACTTTCACAGCACACAATTAAACATGCATGAGGAGTCCTGGGGAGGCGTGATGCTGCCATACCCTGACACTAAAACTAAATGGCATTATGTATGATGCGTCAAGGAGGAAGGCCCGGGTTAACGTGCACAGAATGTTAAGTCGTGTCAGGCTCATACAAAGAAAACTCAAGACTGACCGCCCATATATACCCTGATTCTGGACGTCAAATTCACAGTATTTTTTCGCATTTTCATATTTTAAAGCAGTATTTTCTGATTTCCTCATCGCACACATACCTTGAGTTGAAAAATATACTAAAGTAAAAGTATTCAAGTAACTGTTTAGAATTACTTAGAAGGACTTACCTAAAAAGTAAAAAGTATTTTGACTCTTTGAGATTTTTAGAACAATTAAAGGATAAAATGAAGCGATTTTTATCAAGAATATTGTTGGTTTTAAGTGGTTCATTTCATTTTGGTGGAATTTTGGTGAAGTTTACAATTTATCTCCTGGCTGGACAGAGACAGCAGATATGATACATGTAGATGTAATTCCAAAACTGTTTCCTCTACCACCAAAACCTCAAATACAAATAAATGAGAGCACCTTTATCTTCGGTGGTTTTTTAGCAGTGATGTTCAGGTGAAATTTCCCACATCGTTGGTGGAGGTCGGGCGATTCGCTTGGGTTGATCTCAAATAGGCTGTGGGATGTAATTAAAGTTTTTAATTAGCAGTTTATGCAATAGGAATGTCAACTTCACATTCATGCATGGTGTGTCTAGTTCATGTAAACACAGGGCGGAAAAGATCAGATTCCACATGGATGTTTTAACCTCCTCGGACCCAAACTCACAGCTTTATTCATTTCTCTGTGTTATTTGGGCTGATTGGGACCTGATGTGTGCAAGTGTTTGTGAGAAAAATGATATCCACATGTGTTTTATAAAGCATTCATTTTATATTTTAATCGATTTGTTGAAACAGAATAAAGTCACAATTGAGTTATGATTTTCAAATTTCCAAGGAGGCTACAGCTGCTTTGCCATAAGTGTTTCCTAGCAACCATAATCTTAACAAGGGCCAAAACAGGATTGCATAAAATGTATGATTAGGCCAAAAAAATAAATAAATTAAAAAATTAAAAAAAAAAATCATAAATAATTATATTAATAATTAATTAATTCATCCATCCATCCATCTTCTTCCG
>KN495446.1:3385-43830 GCA_000787155.1 Scartelaos histophorus
AGGAATGCTTTATGTGTCAGTTATTGTGCCATGATAGGTACAAGCATCAAAGTATCCAGGTCAGATGTGCTTTGCAATATTGTGAAACAAGGGACCAGTGTTGATACAAGCAACCACTTGACAACCGCACTTTAAGAACGCAAAATGTGATTTTTCTCTCTAATGAATATTGTTTTGCGCCATTTCAGAAATTATTTACTGTATTAATTATTAATAATTTTATCATAAATTATGTGTCTTTAATTTTTTAAATTATTATTATAATTTTTTTTTGCTGTTATAGAGACACATTTTCCTTTTCAAACATTTAAAATAAATAAATGCCACTTTCATGTTAACCAATAACCTACTTTACACAGTACATGCATGTTGAACATATAAATAAAATAACGTAAAAGAAATGGCCAATCTTTCAACACGTCTAACATTAAATTAATGTTTTAAAATGTTAGATTAATGTACTGTCACACAATTTTCAATTTGGAAAACTCCAATCTAAATTTTTTAATATTTATTTCCTAAAGGAATGTAGGAGTCAGACATTATTTTTGGAATTCATGGTCTTTCCTCAACAGATGAGATTTGCAAAAATAGATAAGAATAGATAAACATGAAAATATTAATTCAGATGTGCATTTCGAGAGTCCCCATCCCAGCCCCACACACACCAGTTGTTGGAAAGCGGGCTGGTCCAGGTCGCTCTGCAGGGCAAACTCACTCAGGGCTTTCCATGGAGGCTGGTAGGTCTGCACCTCCACTGGGTTACCCTGCACTGTGCTCTCATGTCGGATAGGGCTCCCTGCTACCAGAGGGGTCCCAGTCAGGCCCTGCAGGTTCTGAGGAGATTAGTCAGAATTAGACCTCACTTCTGTAAAGCTAATACACATATTTATTGTTTTGTTTTTTTATTTGACACTGATGCTTGGCAAATTTGACTGTGTTTTTATGTAAGGCAATAGGCATGTTTAAGAATGACATAGTAGCAAATAATTAAGTATCAACAACAAATTAGCTTTTACTCTGTATCAGGTCAATAGGGCAACTAAAGCCAAAGTAGTTGATTCATTATTCATTAAGTTAAAGTTTGAATACAGAAAGGAAGTCTGAGCCAGCAAAACGAGCCTGGCCAAAAGAGCTGAATTATAATAAGATCAAGCAACATTTTAAAAGTGTGATTATGGATAGCAAAAAAAGCTTCTCTATTTGGTGACAGACAAGCACAAAAAGTTTGTAATGAACGAGTCAAACTTACGAAGATGCTTACAGTCTTATCACTGTGCTGCTGCTGCTGGAGCTGCTTCATGAGGATGGACTTCTTCTTGTCCTTGCAGCGCTTGTTTTGGAACCAGACCCGTATCACCCTGGGGCTCAGGCCGGTCATCTCCACCAGCTGCTCCTTCATGAGTGCGTCTGGCCGCGGGTTTGCGTTGTAGCAGGTCCGCAGCGTGTGCAACTGCTTCTCATTGAGCACCGTCCGCACGCGTGTCGTCTTCTCTGACTGTTTGTGCACATGGTTCCGATGCGGAGCCTGCCGCACCGTGACTGGGTCTGCTGGAGTCAACACGCACAGAATAGAAGGATAAATATTTTTGCAGCTTGTAGTTATTTTGAAAGTTCTGCTTTACGCACATATGTTTTGAAGGCCCTTACGGTAAAATGTGTTTTTTCCTTGTTATTGAATGCACCATGTCGCTGATTTGGTGCACAGACAAGCTCATGGTGAAGTAATATATATAATTACTTTATTTGTGAACAAACAATGCTCATTTTTGTGAATAGCCCATAAACTTTGAACAACCTATTTTATTTTAAGAAGGCAAAATGGAAAAAAAAATACACACTAAAATTAATATCAGATCCAAACAGACATTTTCAGTTGTTTAACGTGTTGTTGGTTTTGTTTGTTTAATTTTTGGAGCGCGTTTTAAGCGTGTCAGGATCTATAATACACACGCTCACTTAAACGGGCCCCGCCGATTATTCAGATAATGACCACAGAGCTGCTTTGTGTTAATTGGAAAATTGGATCGACTTGAGAGTGTTTTATTTTACGCATGGCCCAAAACACCACAGACACCATATCTGACAATTACTATTACATATTCTATTTTGCATATGAATCTGCTAAAGCTTACTGCAAATACTGAAGAGTAATTTACGCATGAAATAAATATGGTTCTGACCTGCGAGGTGTAGCGGTCTGTTGGAGTGCATGTGTCCAGGGCTCAGCGGACTCCCCGTGGCGCTCCTGTCCAGCAGCAGGCTGTGGTCCGCGCGGCACAGCAGCTCGTCGTCCCGCAGAGAGAACTCGTCCCCGGGCAGCAGCTGACGACTGCACACCGAGCAGCGAAAGCACTCGATGTGGTACACGTTGTCCCGGGCGCGCATTACCAGGTCACTGCTGCTGAAGCCCAGGTTACACTTTGCACATTTTATACCAAATAACCTGCAAATGTTCAGATAATATCATTGGATTTTTGTGAAGGAAAAGTCTTGTCAGTGAAGTGCAAACCTAAGGCTAAATGATGTCTTGTAAAACAGTGCTTGCTCAATGATTTATTATTATGTATTTTTAAAATTGTCATGGGGCACTGCGCAAAATTTTAGGAGTTAATGAAGTTTTATTTAGGGCTGCATTTGTAAGAAGAAATTGGGCGCCATGTTTTTATGCGTATTTTTATGAGACACATGAGTTTTCTGGCTTAACTATTCTGAGCATATTGTGTAGTGTATATGTATAATAAAAGTAGTTTTGTATTATTATTGTACCTGACATAGTCTCTCTTGCAGTAGGTTTTGCCATCTCGTACGAAACACGTACAAGTCTCGTCCAGGTATTGGCTGCACTCCGCGCACTTGAGGCAGGCTGCGTGCCACTCAAGGTCCGGGGACACTCTCAGTATGTACTGGTCATGGATCTGACTTCCACATCCAACGCACATCGCGAAACCTGACTTCTCTGCAAACAAACGCATTATCAGTCCACCGTAAATGACAAGTCAGCGCCAGTGATAGGCTCAAAACCAAAAATGTTGCGCTTTTTGTGCGGCTTCTTCTGCTGATCCGGCAACTCCAGACGTTATGTAACAGTTCACTTTGCCAGCATCATTTCTTTTACCAAGAGCATAATGTAAGCGCCTTGGCCTTACCGCGTTTGGAGAGGCCGATCACACGTTTTAACAAAGTAAGGTTCGTTCTTGAAGCTGTTGCTCAACACCACTGCAGCGACAACACAACATGATGGGCAAAAGCGGAGAAAATAGAAACGTGAGACTACTTACTTTTGGAATGATCCCCCATATCATCCAAGAAAGAAGAGCTGAAGATAATATCCACCATACAGAAAGGATGACGGGCAGCGGCTGACGCAGAAACGATGTGAACGCAACACTGGCCCTCGGCAGCCTCCCTCATAACTTGTGTCTCCTCGGACAGAAGAGGGAGGGGGGCAGGCGAATGTAGGGTCCAGCACGCCGCCCCATTACGTCATGACGCAGGACGGATGGACTCTGCCCCTCAGCAGTGGACGCCCAGTTAGATTTTTGTGCTCCTTTTGAAATATGAAGCTATTTCACATCCACCGTATTTTATCCACGGCACGAATATCTTAAAAGAAAAATAATAACCGAGTATAAAAATTGCGCTGCTTAAAATACAGATAAAAAACAAATAGTCTAAATATCGAGGCCTAATAAAAGACTAAAGAAAAAATAGGCCCATCAGAATAAAACCAACAAACTATAGCCTATCCAAAATAGATCATTTGTATTTCGTTTTTTGACACAACTACTTATGTCATTAAGAGCCTAATAAATGTCGGAAAAATATGTCTTTTTTTTTTCCTTTACTCTAACATTGAATTTAGGAGACAAAAGGCCTGTTCTATCATCTTTTGCACTTTGAATCTTAATTATCAAACTGTAACGATATATATAACAATGCATCAAGATCAATGAGATCAATTTAGGATTATTAAGGATTATTCGAGTATTGGACAAAAGGCCAGACTGGAACACAAAGTTGCATGAAGTGTCTGACGAGGAGCCGCATGCATTCGAATGCACTGCCATCTGTTGGAGCAAGAGTGAAACTGCAGCTGCTCCACATTTAATTATTTTGCTCATTTACTCCACGAACCTCCCAGAGTAAGAATATAATATGATTTCAAACGTTATTTTTCCATTAAAGTAGGCTAGTTTAGCTTTTGTAAAATCTCTTTTCGAGCCAAAAAAAAATAAAGTGTACAGGCATAGTGTGCTGTGCTCGTGTGCTTTATATTTCTAATTGTGTGTAGTGGGGGATTTAGGAAAAGAGCCTGAGTTGTTGTCACGAATAACCTGATCGTGTTCTTGATAGTTCTTTGCTAAATGTGACTCAGTTTCGGTTCTTGGCCTGTAGAAAACGCTGCGTAATGTGTGCGTGTGCAGCTCTATGTGACGATCTTAGTTTTGAGTTCATTTTGTGCACATCTTTAACAGCAGAGTGCAAATTAGATCGGGTTATGTATACAGTGGGAAATTGCTTCTCTACATTGTGATCTATTTAAATAACTTCTGCTGATCACGTTTATTTTCCTGTGCGCGGTCGAGGAGGTGTTTAATATCTCAGGTCAGAGGTCTTTAATATATTTAATCCACCGTGACAGGGAATCTCTTTATTGTTTGTGACCTGTTAATGACAGTTTGATCGGGAGCAGCCATCCCAGCCGTCACTCAGCCAACATAAAAGCCTCTCCTAAGAATCTGTAATCACACTCTGATGGGGACCATTAACCTCATGAAAAATATATGTGTGACTGAAATCGTCCACTTAGATTTTGGCATCAGACTTGGAATTCAGAAGGGGCTTCAAGAGGCCAAACTTTTCACTGATGCTTTGTGAATGTTTTAGGATCTGATGGCACTCTGCCTCCTTTGTCACACGTATAAGTAATTTACTATGGCCATGGCCGCTCACTCCCAGTGCTTCAGACACTCATGTGGGGCCACTTTGGTCTTTGTTTAGATCTCAGTTTATTTCCATTTATTTGTAAATAAGAGTCTGGATGACCTCAACCAAAGAATAAAGATCTGTAATCTTGGAAATATAATTTGATGTGTTTAAATGTGTCCATAATCTGTTACATAGGCTTACTTTTCCTTGTGTACAATTTTTCAGAGAGAGACATTAGAATAAATACATTTTCAGAAAATGTGAAATAAACAGAATCTGCCAAATGTTTGTTTTGTGCTTTAATTGTGAAAGGATAATTAAAACAAAAAACATGCAACATTCTTCTGGAACAGATTTTGGTAACAATTGGGAGATTTAATGCCTATGCACAGGGTCACAGTGAGTGCACTGATGTGTGTTGCTCATGTCCAGCTATATAAAAAAAAGAGAAAAAAGAAAAATCACAACCTTGTGCAAGTGCCGCCAGTCTGAGAGGGGAACCATGTTGCCAATGTATAATTAATCATTCTTCAGAGCTAATGCAGTATTCACATGATAATTAGTATTAATTTTTGATTGGAGCCCGCAGGCAGTTGTGCATTGTTGGGTTTCCATTATTACATTATTACTGTAACTGTCAGCTGCCTGTTTTATTTTACAAATGTGTGTCTTGTACATTTTACTTGCCCCTTATCAGCCCTAAGAGGGACTTTTGTGTTAAATAGGAAGGTGCAATTAGAGGATGTAGCAATAGGCTCCTTTTGAATATTGACTTCTATTAGGCAAAAACAATTTACAGTTTTTCTCTATCGTTTTAACACCTTTTTTTTTATTTTAGAAACTTGGTTTAGTTTGATCATTTGATTCGAGCATGTGTCTGACCAGAGGCACAGGTGGCTGCATCATTTGGAGCATTTCTCATCAGTTCACACAGGTCTCAGGCTCGTTCTCAGAGCACTTCACACAGCTCTCATTCAGAAAGACACATGATCAGTCAATCCAACCTGTTTTTTCAATACTAAAGGTCTGTTCTCACATTGTAAAATACATTAGCCCAAACACTGTTACTTTCAATAAAGAAACTCAAAGATAATTGCGAAATTCATGAGCAATAAAGGATTTCACACATGATCTAATTTACTCTGCAACTGGTGATGTGTACATTTATATTTGACATAATACAGTACAGACAGATTTTAGACAAAAAAAGCAATCATCCCATCCAAAATTAATCTGTGTAAAGTGTGAACCCCAATGGCAAACTGCACTAAATCAATGATTCTCTGTGTTACTGAGAGAAAGACTAAGGCTTCTGAGCTGCAAATGAATGAAAGAGCAGATAGACTCATCAGCAAAGTCTAAGAGTTTGGATTGTAAAATGCTACTGGGGGGATACATTCAGTTTTGAATGTATAACTGCATTTTGCCAAATTTAAGTTTTGTTTAGGAAAATTAACATTCTGTTTAGGATTTTTTTGTGAGCTGTTTTGCAAATGTAAATTTTCACTGTGCAAAGTAATTGCAAAAAAACCCTGCAATATATGCATTTATATGCATTGCATATTGTTGTTATTCATTGCTATTGTCCACAGAATTAAGTGTTTATTACAGATATTTTAGTAAAATAATTTTTAAATTGTCAAAAGAACTGTGTGTAGTCTGTGCTCTTATGATTTTAACAAAGCGTATCTCAGTATATGCAAAGCATATACTGCAGTATTGGAGGCACTGATTCATGATTGGCTGCAGATACTGGGGGTTAAGTTGTAAGAATTCAGTTCAGAGAGACTCATGTGAGGCTCATTCTGTTTTCTGATTGGATACTCATCTTGTGAACAAAAACACAAAAACATTTAGTCATCATGTGCAATGTTTTTGTAATTAAGAATATATCAGCATTACAACTGTTACTAGTAAAGATATTTTATTAGAATAAAAATTGTGATTTTCTCAATGACTTTGGCTGATTAACTTCTTCATGTCACACTGGGCCTGTTTATGGGAGGACTGGAGTACTCACACTTGGGATGCTTCAGTCCCAAACCCACGGGGCAGCATCACTCTGGGGCATCTGAATAGCAGGACAGGAGGTGTGTGACTGTGGGACCCACTCCTGCAGCTGCCTCTGTCTGTGGCCTGTGCAGGCTCAGTGGCATCAGGCCAGGGCTCTGGGAGGACTGACCATGAAGGAGATCTGTTCACATTTTTAACCAACGCTACCTCTGTCTGACTGTTCACTGTCCGTGTTTATGTGCATGCTAAAGGCAAAGGATTCTTTTCTCTCCTCAGTCTCTCAAGTGGAAAAGGCTGACTGGATTGACACTGGCTTTCATTCTGTATTATCCGGGTTGGCTTTTAACTCCAGGAGAACTGTGTTCACAAATTGATGCTCTGCTCCTCTGGGGCTGTAGCTGCAACATTAAATTGTACTGAAATATTCATATGTGAGTGCATTTAGCTGAGAGCAATTGATGTGCGACTCCCCGGGGACTTCATGGAAATGTGGGAGGACCCCAAGCACGTGCACACAGACAGACAAGGTGAGCTGAGATCTGGACTGGGCACACCATGGCCCCCTCATGGCCCCCTCATGGCCCCCTTATGGCCCCCTCATGGACCCCATCATGGACCCCACACAGGTCTGTGCGCAGGAAAGAAAATGAACATCTAATGCAAAAACAAACCAAAATTCTGAGTGAAGTCAAAGACCATTTCTTCAGTCTTTCATCTCTTGCAGTAAATTAATATTAGTAATAAAAGTAGTAGTATTCTGCAGTAATTTGCAAACTATTTCACACAAAAGCAAAAGCAACCTTGTCTTATGTAGGCTTGAACTGGCATCACGGACTTGTGAGCTCTGGTGGCAGGAATAATCTCTGTAAAACACACAGTTTTAATAATGTAACAATTGTTTCTTCAAAGGCCTCTTACCAAGGCCAGCCCTGTTATTGTCCATCTACACACAAGCATTTATATGAATATTTATTTCCCGACAGATTTGTGTGACTCATTTAAAATGAAGGCTAATTCACTCAGTGAGCACAAGACATGTAAATTATGACACTATGTAAATCATTCTTGTTTGTCAGGTCTTTAGAGTTCAAAATTATGTTTTCAGTTTTCCCAGAGGGATATAGTCTTGTGCTGACTGCATGTTTACCATATGAACAACAATGTAGCTCCTCCTCTGACTGACTTCAACATATGGAGAGCATCTCTTTTATTTTATGGAATAGCAAAACAAATATATATAGAGAATAACTAGAGCTACTGTCTGATTCATTTTAATATTGAAGAATATTTAAATATAAAAATTGGTAAAACAAACAAACAAACTCTTGTGTCACCATGACAACCAACTCCTGTGCGTTTTCCTTCCACCGAGTGAACGTCTGGATCCTGCACTTAGGAAGTATGTTTGAAAAGGAGAACCTGAGAAGCTTTTTAAAGAACAATGTATAATTCATTTGTATTTTCTTGCCTCTCAGAAGACTGTCCTGCGTGCCGTGTGTTCTGAATCTGTCACAGTCAGTCACACACCCCACTTCTGTTCTCAGTGAGGTTGAGCCTTTGGAACAAACGTCCAGCTGTTTGCCTCCATAGGGCTCTGCTCCAAATCTCTTCAATGCACTTGAAAAGAACGACATACACAATAGCTCAAGGCTTCATGCTGCCGTCAATGTGGAGAGTATCAAAACATTTGACCATCCAAGTCACACTTTGTATTACTGACTGTAAAATAACTTCCGACTGATTACTGAACAGTTCCCTAATGGAAGGATTAAAAGGACTTTAATTTACTCTTTAGTTACTTTCACACTTTTACTTTTTTACTTGCCACACATGAGATTTTGGCTTTTAAATAGACTTCATCAGTGCACATCTTTGCTTAGTTTGGGATATAGAAAAAATGTAATCTCATTACTTTTTTCCTACAATACATTTACTACATTTACTTTTTGTCAGTAAAAATGAATATAGTTATGGATATGTACACAATACATTTCTGTTAGTCTGCAAACGTACAAGTAAATTAAACATTTTATTTGACACAGTGTCAACTTCACACTGTATAGGCCTAATGTAAGTAAAAATGATGTGATGTTATTGAATGTTAGAGTATTTAGAGTCACCGTGCAGTGTGTGACAGGACTGTAGCTGTGGGTTGGTTGGAGAGGTGCAGTGTGTAACAGGACTGTAGCTGTGGGTTGGTTGGAGAGGTGCAGTGTGTAACAGGACTGTAGCTGTGGGTTGGTTGGAGAGGTGCAGTGTAGCTCTTGTGTCAGCCTCAGGTCCCTGCTAATCAGATCCTCTTCAGTGTAGAATAATGGATTATACAAATCATCCTCATCACCTCACAAGAAACATATCTGTGATATTATTATGCAATATGCATAGTGGAATATGGTTTATAGTATATTATTAAATCTCCAATAAAATGTATTTATTTTATTTTTATTTCCATAACAAAACCAGGTCATTGTGGAAAGTGAACAATTAAGCAAAAGCTAAGGATCAGTGCAGATTTCATTGTTTTTGGCACAGGCAAACCTTTGATGTAAAATGTGTAGAGTAATAGTGATTAACAATTAAAATATACTCTGTAATTGCATAAACATTTGACAAGTAACAAAATGGTGTCTTTTGAATTAATGATAGCACAGCCAAGCAGGATGATTCTTCTCATTACACACTTATAGTGGCTTAGCCAATTAACTGTTGTTGTGACAGCTCCTTCAGTCTTATCCCTAAATTATTTACACTTTTTAAACCATATGCAAATAAGAAGTTGATGCTAATGAAATTATAGTGTAGTGGAGACTGCAGAGAGGAGGAAACCTGAGAGGCAGAGCCTTTATGTCTGTCAGTGCTTTTTCACTTTCAAGAATATGTAACAAATTAAATGTAAGGAAATATTTTTATTTTATTTTCATTAATTTTGATTAAAATTACAACATATGTATTTGGCAATTAAGTCGGCTGTATCAAGTCTATAAAAGTGTCTGTAAACATTAAAGTGCAAAGAATTAGCTTGTATCTTTTAAAGGTTCATGCTACAAGCACTCCAGTCACATAACCTTGCCGTTCATCCATACAGAAAAATAGTAAGACATTTTTTTCATGAAACATATAAGCTTTTCACTTTTTTTTTTTCTTTCTTTAATTTTTTTTAAACGATGCCCCATAATTTTATATGGAATAAATTTGTGGCAAAAGGCAAAGGTTAAATGGCTTTTGTATCAACAAGCCAGTCTTCTCAATGTCTTACCCTGTAACATCAGAAACAGCAAACAGCATGATAATTGTTTGAAGTACAAATGAAAACAAAAGCAGAATTTCTTTATAAAACACATAGCTGTTCTAATTTCCAAAAGCAGAGAACAGCGTCTTGGCTTGGAACACTGGCAATAAAGTTAAGTTCAGTAGAGACCTGAAGGGTCCTTGCTGGTTTTTATTTTTAGTGTTCATTGCATTTAGGACCATTTCATTAATTCCTGAAAGAGAGTGTACAACAATGCATTCAAATGGGGTTGTCTCCTTTGTGCTGTTTATGGGCATTTGTTTCAGATGCACCGTGGATTCTCATCAAAACAGGTGGGACGATATGGAAGAGTCCAGTATCACTTCTATTGTATGATATGTGTAAAATCAAAACTTGGTCTTATACTATGACCAAGAGTGGATTTTACGCAGAAAGACCAGAATGTCATGTGTAATGTGTGTTAATGTGTGTGGTCCAGCCAATACGAGCATTAGAGAAGCCTCTTCTCCTGGGCGGGTGCAGCCTATGTATCAGGCATGTGACCCAAAGGGGTGTCAGAGGGACCCAGGAGCCTATACTTCTCCTCCAGCGAGAGCTCAGTACTGCTGCCCTGCAGGTGAATCAGGGGCTTAGTCTGTAGTGGACCACTGCTTCTACCCCGCCCTCTCCGCTCCTCCTGGTTCCTGCGATTGAACAGGTTTATTCTGTGGTCCAACTCAGGACTGGCTTTTTCGGACCCTGTAGGACTGGGAAGCTTAAGGTTGACAGGATCCAGACTTTTCTGAGTGCGACAGGAGTCCTCAGAGAGCGAGGAAAGCAGCTCCTGTACCACAGCACTGGGGTCCCTGCGGGAGTCCGGCCCGGGGAAGGCAGGAGGGGCACAGCGCACAGAGCTGTAGTTCAGGCTCAGGTCCTGGGCTGTGCTACTGCTGCAGTCTGTCAGCGAGGATCCTGGAGTGTGGCTGCTCAGACTGAGGGGGCGGGCTGTCAGACTGCCGCTGGAACGTGATATGCTGGTGGAAATGTCACTCAGGGCGCTGCCAACCCGCTCCATAGCCAGCATCGGGTTGGACTGGATGGGATGTGGGGTGGTGGGTAGGTGGACGTCAATGGCTGCAGTAGTAATGACCCGCACACCGACACCTGATGCACCAGCCTCTGCAAAGATATGTTACAAGAACAGTATACAGTATTTGACAGAAGTCAAATATAGAAAAAAGTCATTTCGTAAAGATGTTTATCACATTTTTTTAGTTTGGCTACTATTAATAGAGATTGTGTTGCTGATTTGAATAATCATTTCCATATTTTGTGTTTGATGGACCTACATCTGGAGAGATGATGTTTGGGTCTTACCACTGCTGGCTTCACTGTAATATTGGCTGATATAGTTGTTCATGTCATCACGCACAGCTGGATCTGAGAAAAAAAGAACGCAACAAAAAGGACATTTAAGGATATTTTAATTGACCAATGTGCATATTTTGGAGTTATATTGAACACTTAATTTTAACAGCCTTCTCTCTGAATTAGCCCGATTGGAAATATAGGAGTTGATTAGAGCCACAGGCCACGGGCCACAGGTTCTTAAAGTAAATAGCAGGAAGCGCACCACATTAGCAGCTGCCTGGTGCACTGGAAGCAAACTGGGATAGAGCAGTGGGTGGGGTTGGTGTCAGGGACCAGAAAGAATGGGTCAACAGAGAGTGTGGTAGTTCTTTGTTTGGGCAGAATAATCCCTCCAGATAAGCAAACCTCAGAGTGTGCACTGAGCGCCTGTGATCGGCTGTGCTCATCTGTGCGCTTGATTGGTCTTGAGCTCACTGTCCACTGGCTGAGTGCGAAGCCAGAGTACCCTGAGTGCTAGCCTCTGTCCTCAGGGAGGCAGACTCTGATGGGTAATTTCATTTATTTTTCAGTCTAAAATATTAATCCCTGGGCCACCCCTGGAGAGGAAGCATTGCACTCACTAAAACAAGACTGAGACAATCACTCCACAATTAATAACACATGAGTCTTAAGGAAAAAGAATGGGCTGTCCAGCATGCATAAAAGCTTCTGCTTCTTTCAGGGATGTCATCTATGCTAAAGAAGAGGTGACATGGAAGGGTCTCTTTATTCAAAGCTATTTTGAACGCAGAAGCTGTACGCCCCAAAAAATGTGTAACATGGAAAGAATAACAAAAACTGCAGTAATTTCAATGCTTTGAGTTTTAGGGGCACTTAATATTATGTAGTTATTTTATATCATTAGTGACTTTAGTTGCCAAATGCAAGGGAACCACTAATACAAATTTGATACATTCACTCATGGAAAGAAACAGGATTTTAAACTATTTTAAGCTTTCAAAAAAGATTTTTCTTTTAGGACAATATGAGCAAAATGGTCAAAATAAAACTAATGTGACTGGAGTCGGACTCCCTTGAAATGAGTCTGTGGTCTAAGTGTCCATCCCAGGACCCATGTTTCTGTAAAATGCCCTATTTGTTTTGGAAGGACTGATTTTGCACCATGCCCTTGGGGTAATATTGTGGCCATAGCGCCTCTTTGTGTCCTACTGTGGTTTGCAGGTGAAGGGGAACAGATGTTGACAGGGGCCTTCTTTCCTCTTACAAGGCCCAATGCACAGAGCACTCAGTACCTGAAATAGCCTAAACAGCCCAGGCTGGTCTGCTGGTCTCACCAGAGGGGGGCATCAGGAGACAGGAGGACCGGTGTTGGAGCAGGACAGCAGCTTGACGTTGTGATGCGGTGTTGGAGAACATGCCTCTTTGCCCCAGGACTCACCAGACCCTAAAAGCTTTCTGCCCTCGCATTGATCCCAGAGCACCTGTGGTCAGATGGCTTTTGTGTCTGAGCATGAGAGCTAAGAGCCTGGCCTCCAGCCTGCTCCAGGCTTACTTCTGCAGATTAACTCAACACTGCTGGGGCATTCAGAGCACAGGATGTTTACCATTGTGATTTTTGTATCACAAAATATGTACATGTCTTATGCTGCCCCTCCCTCCTCACATTGCTTTCTCAAGCAAAAGGCTTTGTAGTGGGTAAAGCTTTTCAGCACTGACATACAAGTTAGTGCTTGGGTGCTGGAAATACAGATATGTCCATAAAAACTACCTGTTGTTGCATGTGGCTCCCTGGGGTTTCGGTGGCTGCCTTCATCCTCATACTCCCCAGGAGTCATGCCCTCCACAACCTTAAAGTTTCTCCCCTGTTTGCCCCAAACGTGGTGGATCTGCATGGCTGCTTCTCGCTCTGCGGCCAGATCCAAGTCCTGCTGCGCCAAATGTGCCCTCAACTGCCTGATCTCAAACTGGAAAACAAAAGGTCGGCACATTTGAAAAGTTATTATGAGAATTGTCAAAAGTACTTTAGTGTATATTAATTATGTAATAATAATTGTATATAGCTTGTTACAAGTCACCAAGTCACAAGTCAGGCTAATTATTTATTTATATTATTCCAATATTTAAACAAATGGTCCAGTAAGAAAAAATTAGGGGGCAATTATGATGTGTTGCTGCCCTCTACTGGCAACACAGCAAATTACGTTTCTTGGCAACCAATTTCTGTAGTTTAACCTTGCTATTCGTAAGTGTAATGTATTTTGAGCACAAGCCTACACATATGTAGTAAATAAATAATCTGGGTTCCCACATACCAGGGTAATGAGCACAGTACTCACAGCCTGTTCCTGGCAGATCTGAGTGAGCCGCTCCAGCTGCTCCTCTCTCACTGCTTTGGTTTTCTCACACTGTTGGATCTCCAGCTCCATCTCAACTTTGACTTGTAGCACATATGCTAGAATAACATAAATGTTTTAATGTTAAGTTGAAGTTAAGTTTTTAAATTAGGCAATTTAACTTATTTCACATACATTTGTTTTGTGTAAAACTAATCATTGTTATCCATTATCTTGTGCAGATACTCAAATTTCTACAAAATGAGATGACATATAGAAATAAATCCATTGAAAAGTAGGAATGTGAGGACACATGTACCCCACTCTGCTTATGATGAACATGTGTGGCATCATTTTTACATAAAGTAATAAACTATTGTTGGATTGTTGTGGTATGACCATGTCAGTGGCCTCATCACACACATATAGTATATTTCACTTATTTGTATTCTTGCCCTGCTACTTCATATGTCAAGCTAATTCTGCAGGAGACTCAATCTCAGTGCCAGCATCACAGTGGTGCTCCCTCAGCTGTTCAACATCGCCCGGAGAGTATTTTTGTTCCTCCCCTCCAAGGTGAGCAGAGGCCCGCCTAACGAGGAAACTCAATCACTCACAAATATGTGAGGTAACAGTTAGAGTCGAGCACAGAAAACTCAGTTCCTGCACAGGAGGCGTATACAGCCAGTGCATGTTAAGAGGCACACTTCTCTAAGGAAATGCACTCTTGTAAGAGTCTTGTAGCAGAGTAAAATCAATGGAGAAGATGTATTGTGTTCCCAAATAGATTAACAGTCATTAGCAAGTTCCTAATAGACAGAGCCAGGCGTGTTTACCACTTAATCACAGGTCAAATATATTAAAAGAAAAAAACACTATATTTTATATTTGCTGGAAAATAACTGCATACATTTTGCATTACATAATGCAAGTCCTTCCTGGAGGCTTGGGCATTGTTGCTAAATACACTAAAGGCATCTTCAATTAGAAACCTTTCTCTTCTCAGCAACTCCAAATGCAGTGAGATCATGACAACACGTAGACTCTTATTTTCTACATTTTCAAGTTTCATCCATTTGTTGAAGTTCTCCAGTTCACAGTGACACTATAGTGACATCATAGTTTTTATTATCTTCAATTTCAGTTCTTCAATTCTTTATTAGAATAAGGAACAACAGAAACATAAGAAACTTGCATTTAAATAAGCATAATCTTATATGTGCTCCAGAGCCCATGTTGAGGGTGACCTCCTAACAAATATTGAACCAGTCTTCATTAACATAAGAGAACAACCACTATATTCATTACTGGCTCTGTGAATCTATTTAACCAGCCCCTAGAATCAATACAAGTTAGAATAACAGATCAGTTGAAATTGAGGCATAGTCGATACGCTCCCTGTTCAGAATAGTAAGTGACACAGTGAGTTTGTACGACATGGACTTAAGTAGGATCATTGTAAAACTGTTTTGTAAAACCTACCGTCAATGATTCTCTTGACTCTCCAAATGCGCAGGGTGATGATGAGGCTGATGGCATCCCAGGGGCTGCTGGGACCATTGGCCACTGTGGAGGCCACCATAGGAGCCAGTGAGAGTACAATGACCGCACCATCAAATACCTGCAGCATATGAGCAGGTTACCAACAGGACCATCAAAGAGTAGAACAATACAAGCTGTACTAACCTCTACTTTGTTCTCTATGTAGTCCCAGATACCCAGCACTATTATTCTGAAGACAGTCTGAGAGGGGAAAAAACAAATCATTAAAACAACATGAACATTTAAACTGGGTTGTTAAGCAGAAACATTTTCTTTAATATTTACCCTTTGTCTATTCTTGAATCTGGACCATATAAGCAACAACTATGTCAAAGAATATCTGAGAAAAGGCTTCTTACACTAAATGATTACTTCAAGCCTTTACAAGTCTATTATTGCCAATGAGCCTTCATCTTACTGAGACTAAAATGTATGAAAAACAAGAACTGCCAGTAACAATGTGTGCTCTACAATTGCTATATTTAAACAAAAAATACATGATGTTAGTTATGAGTGAATTGTTAATAGACTTCATAACATTTGAACCATTATCATTTTCTAAACCTAAACGCAACACAAATCCTATCTCCAATCATTGTGCTGACAGTAGTGAGCCTTTGCTGAGCTGCAGCATAAATTTGCTGCACTCTAATTAGCATTGTTAAGGTTACGGTTCACTTTATTGTTCCCACTGGGATGTTTTTGTCATGGTGTGACACGTTCAAGTGGTTCTGCTAATCCATCATATGCAGCTAATCTTAGACAAAGCAATGTCAATAGAGTAGGAACAAAGACTCCTTCCACGTGTTGCTAATTAGTTTACTAATTAGTTCAGATAACGTACACGCATTCAATACCATTATATTGAGTGCACAATAAAGTGAAAGAGTCTAGTAATAATTTATTATCATCTGTAATTGGATGATAGTGTAGGGCTTTGTCAAATTAAAATGATAAGTAAAAAATTAAGCGGAATGCACAATGAAAAACATGCATTACCTCTGAAAAGAAGAGTGAAAGAATAATAAGGCTAATCCAGTGGATAATGCTGGCAAATTGAAAAGCATTGGAAACTGTAAACAGAATGAAATAGAAACAGTTAAACATTTGTTGGTTTTGAGAAAGTGTAAATTTTTTCTACTGAAACTGCTCATGATCACTATATGTGTATTGTTTTCAGTTGTACTCCCAGCCCTCTGGTCTACAGTCACACACAGTTCTGCACATTGAATGAAGTACAGTGTGCGCTCTACTATCTCTGCTGTGAGATGTGATCCAGGCTGGACAGATTCCAGTGATCAATGACACATGCTCCTGCTGCCACTGACAGACATGGGCTCTATTATCACCTCTCTCCATCACAGCCCACTGCCCCTGACTGGCACACACACATAGACACACATACACACACACATACACACACACATAGACACACACATAGACACACATACACACACACACACGTGCACATACACACACACGCACACACACGCACACACCCACCCACACATGGGGCAGGAGCAGCATTAGGACAATTAAAGGACACCATGAGATTTACTTAAAGTCCCATCCCTGCCCAGGTGTTGTGGGACAGTCACACTGTGTTCTAAAAGAATATGCCTACTCAGCAAATATACACCCAAAATATAGATATAAAAAAAAGGAGAAAGAAGTCATGCAGGATATTTACATTGTAGAAGTTTGGTGTCTATGAGTAACTCCAGAGACAGAAAGAGCACCACCAGGATGACACAGGCCACTAAGACACAGTTGAAGCCAGCACTGAGCAGACAGACCTGCCATACAGCGACACGGTGGCCACAGCACGGCTTCAGCCAGTTTGACCTAAAAGAGAAAAACTAAACTTTACTAATATGTCATAATTATGGACCAAAACGCTATCATTTTATATAGTTTCCCACAACTGAAACATTAGATACATATTGTGTGATAATTTTTTATGGCACCATTAGTGGGTCGAGCCTATTAGTGGCTCTTATAGGCTGGCTATCCCTAAAATCTGATCTATCTGTCTGTGTGTCTACAATGATAGATAGACAAAGATATATATAGATATATAAAAACTGTGAACCAACAGTGATTCCATTAATACAGTGATGCCTAAATGATGTGCCCGGTGTGTCCAATAGAGGGCAGTAGAGTTGACACATGTGACAGGTGATGTCTGTTAAATTCAAAGCGGGTGCACAGTGAGGGCCATGGTGGAGGGACAGACATGGCCCGACACAGAGGGGACAGTGGCGCTCTGTGATCCATTGGCCGTGAGCAGTGTGTGGATGGAATCTGAATTGGCTCTTTTACATGGAGCTGAAGGGAGTCTCTGTAAAGCATTTCAGAACGTGATTCACCCACATCACACAAGGAAAACTATTAATCATCCTTTGACATACACTCCTCTATATGTTGTTGTTCAGTGATCGTTGGTATTTGGACAAAGCCTAAATGAGTCTGAAAATATAAGGATGAGTCTATTATCATTTAAATAATAATAAAATCCTGGAATAGAACTATTACTATTAAAACATTTAAATCAGTATTTATATAGTAGTATATTATATAGGATTGTTTTAAGAAGTACACCAACTGCAAAACTAAAAATAAAAACACCTATGCCAGCACAAAAGGGGAAAAAGGCACAGAAAAACTTTCCAAAAATGATAACACAAGATGTAATACTATTTAGTCAAGTCAGTTTGTTGGTAAGATTATTTAGGGGAAAAAAATAACAATCATGACAATTTTACCTAATTTAATTTTGAACGACTGTGTTTTTTAATCTGGCTGTTTTTGTTATATTAACTTTACTTATTTATTCTTCAGTAGCCTGATTTCACAAAACTGATCGCGTACTAGAAGAATGATGATCTATTAGCCAGTGTGAATGTGAATTAAGAAAAACTCATTGTTATTTGGTCATGGTAATTGTGAATAATAGCAAAAACATAATCATGTGAAATATGATATTGTGACATCCCCAGTCGGGGACATAATGACCTATGGTTCATCTTCCCCTATTTATAACTCTGCACCTTGTTCTTCCAGACAGACAGATATGTGCACGGTAGGTGGATGCTGAGCGAGACAATGGCTCTCAGCAGTGCCCCAGCTGGAGTGGAAATTTGGCTGTGTCTAAAGCCTTTCCCCTCTTACTGTGCACTGGCATGGATGAGACACACCGGCACGACTTCACTTCCTCTGGTGATGTCTTTATTCTCTAGAGATTTCAGCTTTGCTGGATGAATGATTTTGGAATGGATAGGTCTTGCAGAAAGTGGGTATTAATGTGAATACTTAAAAGATGTAGTGATGAGTGTACTGAAATTTAAATAATGTAAGGATCCGGGTCAGTTTCAGCTGGGACTGCCACCTTTAAATAAATAGTCAGACAAAAGTAAATTGAAATTGTAGACTATATTATTATTTCTAGCAAGAAAATGTGTGCTATTTAACTGGATACACGAGAAGCTAATCACTGTCACCCAGAGGTATAAAGACATTTTTTGAGTTTACCCATGGAAAGATTTTACCCTGATGATCTCAGTGACATTTCACTGGAAGCTACAGGCTCAATGCAAAGGTGGGCTGGAGGTTTGTCTTTTTGATCAAGTTAGTTAACCATGTTTGTGCAATGAGGGAAACAGAGTTGTGTTCAGTTTCAGACAGTTCAGTATTTTGTGTGCTGTAGTAAAGTGTTGAAAACTTATTATTTAAAAAAAAGGCATATTTGATATGATGATATATCTTTGCCACATAATATCATGTTATATGTACATTTTTATTTATACTTACTTGATTGCACACTGGTTAGATGCTATTCCGTTGCACTGTTCTTTTACAATGACAGTGAAGTTGAATCTGAATATGGGCATCTTTTACAGTTTTATTGCTTGAACTATTTCTAGGTCCTGATAATGCTTTACATAAATAAAATAAAATCATCAATCACTCATTAGGAGGAGTGGTGGTAGCATTGTCAAACATGATATTGCCTATCCAAGACCTGCTTCCACATAAAAAGTTAAATAATGTAAAGTGTCATATCAAAGGACACATTGAAGTACTGTGCGTATATCAGAAGACTACATGAGTTATCTAGTTATTGATATGGTTACTAGCTTGACCAGACCAACATACCTCTTGACCCAGTAACATAAGAGATTATTCTGTTATTCTGTCATTAGTTATTCTGTTAATTCCCTAACAAGTGGGCTACTCTGAATTAAGTAAATGATTCTGGTCTTAAATTACATTCATGAATATACTTCCTGGCATTCAAATATATACAAATATACCTGACAATATACAAGATTGAAAAATCAGTATGGTTACTAATCTCCTATTTTGTACGCTGTGGTAGGTAGAATCAGAACAATGTGCTTCAATTTGAAATGTCCAGGAGTTAAATCATTACAATATTGCAGTTTAAAACTATAATTTTAGATTGCAGTATAACATAGCAATATTGTAAACTTGATCATTTCTAAACCAAACCAAGTGTTTCCAGCCACAAATGAGGTGTGACTATATTCTTGTGTGGTGTGGGCTGATATAGATGTCAAAGTGTGCTTCAGCTACAGAGATTGAGTGGAGGTAGCCGGGGAAACAGGGGAGGGAGATTAAATAGGTAGTAATCGATAGCAGCATGTCCAATGAGGACCCCAACACTGGGACTGTCAAGACTCCTGCACCTGATGGTCTTATCTGATAAACTACTACACCGCAGTACTGAGAAAGAGAGAAACCTTTTCACTTACACAAATGAAGTGCATTAAAACGCCTTTGTTAACAAAATTATGCAATTCATTTAGTGTATTATCAGAATAGTTTTAGATTAGATCTTGTTGCTAGAAACAACAATATTTAATTTGATAATTGGTCATAACATAGAAGGGCCTCTAAAAGAAGGATGGGAAGGCTTCATTTGCTAAGGACACCAAAATTTCTTCCCTCTCTGCCCTCACCACAGTATATCTACATAAACCATCTGGTCTTGGGACCATCTTCAGCTTTGGAAACAGCCACATCAACAACATATGCTTTTGCCTGTGAGTCTGGCAACCCCACTGCCATTAGTAGGGGGTAGATGACATCACCTCACTGCTCATGGACAGGCATGGACTCACCTTGAAACAATAAAAAGTCAAAGCACATTTGATCTTTTTTCTCTTTTTAAAAAGTTGTGTTCATCCAAGTCAAAAGATTCTTCAGTGTCTTTAATAAAAAAAAGTACTGCAACTTGGTCTGGTGGCATCACCTTCTTGTCTCCCAGAAAAGTAAAATAGTGGAAGTATTATAATAATGGGGACAGGCTCTTTCCTTCCCTGCTTCATGAACAGACGTCATGGACCCTACAGCTGAAAAATACAAGAGGATGCACCGTTAACTTTACTTTTTTTTATGTTGTTATGTTTGTTTCTCTGTTGCTGCTACCAAACTTTATATTTCCTTTGGGATTAATAAAATATCTATCAGTCTATCTATATTCCCCCGGAGGAGCTGGAGGAAGTGGCCGGGGTGAAGGAAGTCTGGGAGTCCCTGCTTAGACTGCTGCCCCCGCGACCCGGCCCCAGATAAGCGGAAGAAGATGGATGGATGGATGGATATCAGTCTATCTATCTAAGAAAATACAATATTTATTCCATTAGCATACAAGCAGGCAGACCAATACAAATGCATAAATCACAAAATTTGGGAAAAAATAAACAAAATAGACACTTTTTTCAGGGAATTCTGCACTTAAGGAAGCTGTCAGTCTCCAATCTATTTAATGACTGGGAGGAGAGCAGAGAACTTGAAAGTGCTGAACACAAACCCATGCCATCTTAGTTCTTCCAGCATTCCCCCAGACAGGAAGATGGATGTCCCCAACACTATTAATAACCAAACTCCACTTACATGGCGCCAAAACTGCTAACAGTGCAGCTGCCTCCCGATGCTACCTAAAACAACCACCACCCACAAAGTCACCTACTCCTTTTATCTCATGTAATAAACATTAGAGTTTGGAGAAATAGATGGATTATACTGCAGGTGTCCAATGGGGCTGGATGTGATGGGAAAAGTATGGCTTGTTGTGTCATAGGTTTGACATCAATCCATCCAAATTCAGCTTGCAAATCTACTTATGGTTGCAGTTTTGGTGATGTGGTATGAATGTTGCATAAGCAGGAGACATTATGAGAATTTTACCAGTAAAAACCAGCTGACATTAGTGATGCTTCCCCTGACACAGTAACTTATTGCCACCTGCCTTTAAGATACTCAGTTATATCTGTTTATTGTGCCACTCTAACGCCACCTTTTGATCATATTTTACCTGGAGACCTAGACCACACTAAAGGACAATAAATAGAAAGAAAGTTAGTGCAAAGGGCATCATGTACAGTGTTCTCCCTAATGGGGTGTGACAGCCCAGTATAAAGGGGAATATGAAGTGAAGCATGATTACAAAGGATTAGATAACCACCACTGAGAGAGTTTGGCCTTGTTTCCTCTTTGTCCTAGCGCCTAAATGCTGTGTGTGCTGGCGCTCTGGTCATGCGTGCACTTACAGTAGGCTATAGGCAGCTGAGATGGGCCAGTGTGTGCAAGCCGTCACTGTGCTGTGTAGAAGAGAGAGCGCTAAGGTCAACTCCACCTTTAGGATGCTGCAGGCGTGGATATGCAAACATGGCTGACAGGAGGTGCTTCATCACACGGTGGCAGTTTGACACAGAAGCCTTTGCTCTTGATTAGATCTCTGCATTTGCCCCTTGGTAAAATGCTATATGGTCCTCAGGGGTTCCCAAACTTTTCAGTCAGGTATCCCCAAAACAACCATGTAACTCACCCAGGAACCCACTGCAAAATTAAATTGACTTTTGTATCTATTTGAGTATCTGTTATCTGACAAAATCTCACATAATTATACTACTATCAATAAAAAAATTAAATACTTGAACTGTTATGAACCCTCAAGGCATTGTGAAAATATTGTCCATTCCATTCAGCTCAGTCTAGTTCAGTCTATGCTTCTATTGTAGGGAGTATTATACCTCTGATGACGTAGGTTGAAATAAGAACTTGTTGCCAGTGTGAATACAATTTCTCTATTAATCCCCACTACCATAGGAAACGCGTTATTTAGTGTCTTATATTTTACAGATTTATAGTTTTCCAATGTGAATTTGTCCATTTTGATTTGCATAAACCATAAATTATTCTGAAAAGAACTAAATAATAACTAATAATAACTAAATTGTACACATTTCTCTTTATTGTTCTCATTTTAAACTTGCCTACTAACCTAAAAATGCCTACTTTTTTAAACAGTGTAACACTCAGTTAGTTACAAATCAATATAACCTCTTAATATGCATTTTCATTTCATGCTGCTATAAAACAAGTTCGGCCATATTTTCTTTGAGGCAAGTTCAGCAGTCAGCCTTTATATACAACCGCAGAGTTATATGATAAATATTGTCTTGATATTTCTTACACTGTTCCATTGTAACAAAGTCAACCCACAAGCAGATAAGAAAGTCAATGCCCTGATTTGAAAAACACGCCCACTGCCATAAAACATGATGATGGCAGAGTGGTGTTCATGAATGTCATTTAGGAGGGCTGATGGCGGCTGCCGGTGGAGAGGGGAGATCGATACAGTAATAAGAAGACGGAGGCATAATCACCAACCGGCCAGTACTGCTGAAATCCGCACAATCAAGAGCACAGGGCTGACTGACACATTCACTGAGACGCCATCGCTAAATCTGACTGATTCTAATGACGTGACTATAAAGTCAGACAAGGCCTATTTTCTTTTTGCATTCACAGGGGTTCTCCTAAAGCTGTCCTCCCTATTTTTACTAATGTTCTCCCAGCAGGACCACAGTATTTTCCCTCACAAAATGCAGCGTGCAGCATTATGAACAGTAGCTCTTTGACTATTCTGTTTCTGGCAGATTTTTAGCAGAAAAATATAATTGTTCTGTGAAGGTCCATGAAAACAAAATATCAATTTCAGAACTGGAGTCCACTTAGAAAAATTATTAATGCCCGAGATTAGCACATCGTTTAAACTATATGATATGTTAATATGACATCCACACTACTAAAGGCCAGTCTGGTGTCTTAAGAAGAATTTAATTAAAGTTAAAAGAGGAAATGATGACTTTTACAACTCCTCCTGGCAGTGTTTTACAAGCAGACATTTTGCACTAATGACTTGAATATGAAAATATTAACCCCATTACACTAAGCACAGTGTGAGTAAACTGAGCTCACTGGTAAAAATTCCTTCACCACAGTGAGCAGTAAATCTGTTGTAACATCCGCATACAGCAGGGGTTTGACTGCCTTGAGACCAATAATAGCCCAATATCTTTTGAACATATCACTATGTCTGTGTGATTACTCCACAGCTATAGATATAAGATCCAGACATACATGGTCTTGTTTAAAGATGGATATTAAGGGAAAAAATTGCATGCATAATTCATTACATGTAGTTTTGTTCAACAAGGTTTTGATTTTGGCAACACATTGGCCAATAGACATGACGCAGAGAGCTCTCATTTATATATTTTTCAACAGCATTCTGTTTACTAGCTGTAGTAAGCAGAGGGAGCTGACAGAAAACAATTATAGTATGCACAGGAATGGAAAAATACCTGCTAGTGTTAGTCAGGCCACATTAGGGAGCTGCTGGCTCTAGTACCAGTCTGCTGTGAGTGTGCGTCTGTGGTAACCATCTGTTTCTGTGCAGTATTGGCTACATAAATAGAGCAAATAGACTGAGACCTAATTTGGTGTCAAACAGTGAACTTGGCAATGGTGATGGCAACTATGTGTTAATGTGTGGCAAGTGCCCGAGTTGGATCATTTTTCAAGCTTATGGTGTTTGTGGACATCATAGGAGTTTGAACTGAAAGCCAGATTTGAGTCACACTGCAGAACAACAGAAAAAAACTGACTAAGCATTTTTATTTTTTTTTTATCTGTGTGAGTCAATACGGCCACAATTTATCAGCATCATCTTGAAATAATATTTCTGGCAGGCAAATGCTGAAACCCACTTAAATTAAACTCTCATGTTTATGCAAGATTTGACTACAACAGCTTTGCATTGAGATGACTCTTTAGCCATGCATTAAAAGTATAAATTGCTGCTGTGCATTCAATTACATTAGAGGGAATGTTGACAAATGCATCATCAGTGGTTTGATAAATTATAAACCTAATTACATCTGGAGAGCCATGCAGTCAAACAATAAGATGCAAAGATGTGATATCATTGGCGTTTGGCTCTTGCTGGCCCATTGTCAGATACTATAAAGACTGCTGTAGTGAGCAGGGTGAGCAGAGGGTGGACACTTACACTGAGATGATGAATTGACCTGAGTTTACTTCTGGGACAGTGGACAACCCTGAGGTTGTCAGCTAATGATGAATTGATGAAATACTGAGTGTGCAATAAGAAAGCCAAGCCAAAGACCAGAGAGATTTAATTCATAATAGACAATAATCAGACCATATGGTTTCCTGGCAACAATGTGCCGTAAATACTGCATTCAAAGCAAGTGTTGGTTTATTAAGCTTAGGGTTTGGTGGAGTAATGAATACGACTGATAAATGAACATGTATATGTGCATGTGTGGCAGTGGGTCATGTGGCAGTTTACCAATCTCAAGATCAATCCACACCACCTTTTGTTCGGAATGTTCACTTCCTTATAATAGAAAATTGCATTGATAATATCATAATAATAAATATTTTCAACTGTTACACAAAGTGATTTTGACAAACCAGTGAACTACATCTCGTCATTCATGTGAATCCCTCTGTTGATGTTTTTCATGTGGCTAAATTAACACTTATGGCACGCTATGACGTGGCACTTAAATTAACTGTTCACATTTTATTTCAAATTGCTATTTTTTTGTGTTTGTTAATTAAACTGCACCAGCTACACAATTATTACATGAAGTGATGTTACAGGGGGCCCTAAATGACTTCCATTAAGGTAAACTATGTTTAGTTTTGTAAACACCGACAGGAAAAAATCAGATTCAAAAAGTACAATAGAAATGTGTCAATTATTTCATTTTGCGCCCAACTGCCCAATGTGTCCATCACTTGTTTTCTCGTAAGACCCAAAAATAGAACGTTTCACCTACCCCTCCCTGTTCTCATCTTCGTCTGCATTGGAGAGGAGTTGTGATCCAGCCAGCGACACATCCAGAGCTGTGAGAGGCAGGTCCCTGTAGCCAAAACTCAGCAGCTGCACTGGAGGAGCCAAGCACTGGTTCTCGTCCTCCACAGGCTGAGAGATTATCTCCAAGTCGGACACACCTGCCTGCTCCACCTCCCTGCTACAGTCAAAACACACAGACAACAGGGGGCATTGACAGAACGGACAATGCTGAATATGTTGAAAAAAAAAATCTGGTCAAAATCAAGACAAAAGTGCAGTTGTTTTGAAGGGAAGACTTCTGCTTGAACCTGAGCCAAAACACTTGGATAAGTCGTCTGTAAAGTCCAATCTTCATAAGTTAGAATAAACAGCATAGTAACAAGACAACCAAAGATCATAAAAACTTGTGCATTGATGAAAATGATGTATGACCATATTGACATTAACAAGTGGCATAAAGAACCACAATGCAAATACAAAGTGACTTTTGTCGTAAATGTTCCACAACATGGCATTAAATGGATATATCATACTACGTTTTATATGGATTTATACTTTTAATTTGTTATAAAATATAGATGCTGAGTAAACACACACACACACACACACATACACACACTCAAGACTTTGAATCAGTGTTACTAATACCTCTCAAATATATTCTTTCAAAAATGCTTCTACAATTTGTCCTTCAGTGGCTATAACCTTTGAACTGACTCACTGAGTTCAGTATAAGTGGAATTCTACCATTAATCACTGGTTTGTGGCTTGTGAACAATATAATCCAGCATCCATGAGCCCCAGTGGCAAAGCAGGGCCTCCTCAGTGCAGCGTAGAGGAGGAAACAAAGCTGAGTGCAGCTGCAGACTGCCTGTGTGTGCCCTGTGCTGTGTATTTTTAGACCAGAGCAGATGCTGGTATATCATGTCTGCTGTGACGTCACCGCCTCTCCCATTGTCAGCTGAGCGGAATCCCATTCTCCTCTAAACGTCAAAAAGGACAGAAAAAAAAGACCAGAAGAACAGCGGAGAGGAACACAACTGTCTATGATCCCACAATGAAATGTGCTCTATAAACTGGTTAAAGTTAGGGTGCACTTTATTGTCCCGGGGGACACACAGAAAGGTCCACCCGACCCAAGAACACAAGAACACAGACTTCACTCTGTACTACAGTCTACAATGAAGACACCCTGTACTGCACGTACCAGGACTCGAATCTGAGATATTCTATTTAAGTTATCAATTAATATAAACAAGTATTCTTTCTCCTTTTGAGTAATATTTATTTTATCTTTGAACATTTCAAGATTCAGTATTTTGGCTATGAATTAGTTAATATTCAATAAAGAAGCAGTAAACAAATGACAAGAGTTGTGGTAAATGAGTGCATTTTATGGATCTGGAGAAAAACATTACATTTACATAGACTGAAATGTTGCTGCTGAAACAAGCTCGAGTAAATAGTCCACCCAAAATGTTATTTATCTTGGTTCACATCTCACTCCTGCTCTATCCAGAAATACAGTATGACACCCCAGTATATTTGGCCTGATATATACAGTTTCCACAACACTTCTCCTACACATAGCATCTCATCTGCACCACCTCTCATCTACAACACAATGGCAGAGTTGGCCATTTTCCCAAACGGTCAGAAAAGCAAACTTAACTTCTTTTGACAAACTCAAGCAGTTACACTGGTCTACAAGCAAAATGCTTCTGTGATAAAAGGAGTCAGACTTTACCAAATTTGGGTCACTTAAAAAGACCACATATGTCAAAAATGCTACTTGACTTTAGTTTTCAAGATACCAAAGATGCCAAAATGTTAAATTCCAGGCAAATTTAGGGAAAATGTGATTTATTCAAAATGACATGTTTGTTTCCAAGCTTCACTTTTACTTCCAAACATTGTCTACATATTTAAATCCTTTCATATAGGTCAGAGTTTGAGAGAACAGACTCTGTTAAAATATTGCTAAAGTGCTTGTGTTCTGGAAATGGAAAAATGCTTTGATGTAGATATATCTATATAAGTGCGGCACATGGTGCTTCTCAAGTCATATGGAGCAACTTGTACATTTGATTTGGTCAGCGCCTCATATTTCTAAGTAACTTTCACATGTTTTGACTATAGAAAGCAGAGATGCCTCAACACTGTATCAACAATCAGGATCATTTCTGTTATATTTGTGCTGAGGTGACCTTTGTTTCACAAAAGCTCAGTATAACTGCAGTGGTTAAAAAGGCACCACCTTTATATTGGATGCAAAACTGGGGACCAGGACAAGAGTTGGGCCCCACTGAATCAAACTGTATCATTAAATATCCTGGTAACGTTAGCCAACAAACACATTTATCATTTGTTTTCCAATCCATCTCACCAAATTAAGTAAGATTTTGCTATTTTTATTTCTGAAGCAGATATTTTCCAAAATTTTGTAGATCAGCCTCCAAAGTAACTGAGAATAACATCAAACAGTAATACAACTTTAAGATTTTGAGAACAGTTTTATGGCATTGCATTATGGCAACTGGCATTAACTTACAAGACAAGAGATAGAATAAAAGAGGTGAAATGAAGGGAGAAGTCCTTCCTTAAAGACTAGACAGTAGAGTGCAGAGTCAAATAGAAAGGTCATTATTTGACAAAGGTTGCTCTAGGGACTTCTGTGACCAAATCAAAAGGTCACACAAGTAACTAGGAGACAGTGGAAATATGCAATAGGCTTTCTCTTATGACAGCATACTGTTTATAGTCTGGCTTTTTTTTTCCAAGTTCCAAGCACATTAACTTGGTTATTTCTTGATTGAGTCCAATGCTTTTTATGGATGACATTAGGACAAAGTTCAAGCCTACAGGGAAATAGTATTGCAGTAAAAGAAAAATCTATTGTTATCATATCAATGCCAATTCACTAGTCACATCAATACCAAACAGATTTAAATGTTTGATTGTTTTACTAATTTAGTAATTTGATGGAGATCAGCCACAGAATCTGCACATTCTTGATCAGGTTCAACAAGCAGATGATTTTCTCACTTATAGGTTTGAGAAGATATGAAACTATTCCAGAAAATTAATTAGAATGTATTGCATCTGAGTACGTATTAATTTAACTTAAATACTAAAAAACATATTATAGATGAATTAATTAATGCGGTACATATATATACATATATATATTTTTTCCTACTATTTGTACTTTGGAAGAAATGTTAGTTAGCCCAGCAGACTTGTGCCAGACTTAAGCTGCTTTAAAACAATTGACACAGATAAGGACCAGGAGGCCTGCAAAAGTATTAACGTTGAAGAATATTTTCTACTTTTAATAGGCAAGATAATGGTCTTCAGAATGCCACAATGACGTGAAGGTCTGTAAAATCAGGCAAATGTACAAATATACAATTATAATTAACATCACTGACTGACATTTCTACAAAGGAAAGAATTATTTGGTGAGCCCAAAGAAACAAGACAAACACACTTATTTTTATAATGACGATGAAGGAGACGCAGGCGAGGAGAACAATTATGAAGAATGTCGTGCTGGTGAGATTAGTCTATTAATGAGGTCTTCCTGGAACAACCCCGCATAAAAATATTCCAGATTAAAGTGTGATGAATTCGTGGTTGACACAATAGTCCTTTTGGTCTCTTATTTGACCTTAACAGACACAATATGAAAACAACATAAAAACCATAAGACCCCCTGATGTCGCCATGAGCAAGAACATGCACAGAGGACTTTTTAATGGAGTTATCTTAAAATCTTTTATATTATGTCTGTACGCAATGAATCATAGAGGCACTACAGGGAACGTAGCTCTCGTAAGCATGATCACTATAATAAGGGTTTCGATTTTGTATAACAACTGGCAAAACAAAATGTATTCTGTGATGGCGTCAGGACTGTAGATGTAGAAATTGGTAGGAAATACTGAAAAAGGTGCATTATGGGACTGTCTGCTACCCGCTTGACCACATGTTGGTTTCTTGGTTTGTCTGGAAAGTTCTATGGTATGAAACGCAATTTTTCCATCATGCATTTGTTTTTCACAGGTGTTTATAGTGTTCAAAATCATCTTGGAAAAATATGTATTCTTGCTGAGAGCTGAGTCACATCCAGACCGATCTGACCTGTTACTTGGCCAATTGGTGCCACTGAGATACTAATGCCATAGTGTGGAACATTCCAGACAAAAAATAACTAACATCTACAATATCTAATAACAATAAATAGTATCTGCATTGAGAGTGGATGGACCAGCACTTTAAATTAAAATGCTTAATTTAATTAAAACAACAGATCAATTAAAAATAGTGAAAGGTACACGTGTTCTCTTTAACCAGAATATTTCTTACACCAGAATAATCAGGGAGATTGTCAATTATGCAAATCCTTGCTGACCGTCATTCCCCAAAAAACAAATAGAAAGAAGATGCTTCAGTAAACTTAAATGACCTTTGCCACTGCTATGAAGTAATAACTGTGCTGGACCTGGTCAGAGGAAACCCACTAAAATCAGAAAACAAAGAAAGCTTAGATTTATTCATCTGGGCTATAGAGTAATGCAGCGTATTAACTTTAATGTGTGGAGTGACATTTAAGCAAACAAATGATTTTTCACATTATTGCACTACTGGCACACACAGAATATGTATCGGCTGGTGAATAACATGATATAATGTAGGTCTGCGTCTCTAACTTGTGTCTGGTCTAGGCCTACGCAGAATAGAGGCTTTATAGTTGAGCTAGTGCAGGTGTGCTACTGTGTCCCTGTGTTTAGCATTCAGGGAGAGGAGGGTCACAGGCACCTTGCCAGAAGTTGTGTTTTAAGTGGCATTTGTACTGAAATACCAGATCAAATGCTTCGTACAAATTCTTCTTGTAAGTGGTCAGCCAGATTTACCCGTTTTTAAAGTGACAAAGCAGCAGTGTAAAGACTTACTCAGCATTGGCCATGATGCTGCTGGGTGATGGAGAGGTGAGGGATGTGTTGGTTGTCACTCGCTCCTGATATAGTGCTACACTTCACCTTTTCATCTGATGGAGACTTCTTTCATGGTGAACCTGTAGAACAGTTGTTTACACTTATACTAAGATTACTAGATATATGTTAAATACTAGTACTGAAATCTGCACACAGGAGCATTACAGTGCACATGGTGGAACACATCAAACTGCTTTCTGTATAATAGGCCTATGGGCAGTCTAAGCTGTAGTAGGGTATAACACACAAGTGTATCTGATCAAACATGTCAGACAGAATCAAACTTTTGCCTTGCTGAAAGAATGTGTGATTGTTCAAAAGTTTTAGTCTATGTCTCCAGCAAAGACTGAGATGGAGGTTTTACTTCATCCATGCCTATACTACTCCCAGCCCAATAAACAATCTTCTTACTTGAACGAGTCATGAGAAAGAAAATGCTTGCCATAGCCCGTATAAGTAGCAGAAATAGAAGAACGTACCTGTGCAACATTTGCATCGATGGCGGGAGTGTGTACCTGGCGCTGGTCGCCTGCTGACTCCGTGGTGCTGAGGGTAGTAAGTGGAGCAGCCGCGGACTGGCGGTGAGTGTAGGTTGCAGCTATCCTTAGCACTTTTGCTTTAGATGAGCTCCACCACTGCTGCCGCTGCCGCTTCCGCTGCTCCCACTCGCGCTGGCTCAATTTCAGTGAAAAAACAAAGCGGCGCTCTGGCTCAATCGCAAGAAACATCGTCACGAGAACAGAACACATGAGGTTTTGCGCGTTTTACGGCGATCATATTAGGCTATTGGAGTGCTGTGCTGCTGGGCTGGAGAGAGTGATGTGTGTCCGCTACTCAGCACAGGGTTTCCCCGGCGAGCGCAGCGGGGAACCCTTGGAAAGGAGCTGTCCAGGCGCTGAAATAAGCCCGACACAGCCTCCGCGCACAGACCGACCTTTTCCAGAGCAGCCGCACGACAGCGCACTTTATCCAAACGCCATCACATTATCATGTCGGAGACTGGTCCGCAACAATTTGTGTGACATTTGCATCGCTCCGGTCACGACCAATCTAAAAATGTTGTCGGTAGGGTGGACGTGCATGCGTATCCGTGCGTGCGTAAGAGCCTATGAGCACATCATTGTCTCAGGTTTAGATTAAGAGCCATTTAAAAGCGGATTATCGCACGTATGATTTTATTATCTTTACGCCCGGTAGGTCGTCCTTCTCTGTGGCATGAGCGATTTTATGCTTTCCCAAAATAAGGATACTGTGGGAATATAATTACCTCTGCAGCAATTGGCTTAAACGTTTGTCATTCACCGGGATTAGCCAGTCGATGGTTAGAGCTCACATCAATCAAACTGGAGCCTCATAAACGCGCATGAACGTGGGCTGAAGAGATATAACCTAATAGGCTGAGATTTACTTATCAGGGAGTGTGCGTTCAACGTGTGTTCCCACTTTGCACAATAAGTAGTGATTTGTTTTAAGGGTGCCCAGCTATACACAGTTAGATTAAAGAAAGAACCACAGAGAAAGTTTACCCAACTGAACAACTGCAATTTAATAAAACTGAAAGAATGGGATAAATTTGCATATTTTTTTGGCACATTCTTAAAGTGCATTGATACCAGACACATTTGTTTTAAGAGGTTTACATATACAATAAGAATGGATAATACACAAGAATTGCCCGTAGTCTTCATAAAAAGGGCAGGTAAGGAAAAAGTACTGGACTTAACATTTACAGTTGATAACTAGATTTTTACCATAACAAGGGATACCAAAAGTATATGTAAAAAAAAAAAAAATCATCATTTAGACAAGACAGATTTGGATGACTCAAAGTTAGCCAAAAGTACGAATTACAATCCACTGTGAAAGAATTAACATGCCCATTCATTCTTAAAAGCTAAAGTACCACTGCTGTGTTGCATTTGATAGAGAGCAAAATCTAGGCACTGCATGATTCTTACAGAAATTAGAGTACCGCTTTAGTACCGTTTTAGGCCATCACGGTGTTGTTTTTTTTTTTGAGTGATAAAAAAGTGTAAAAATGTACAAAATTTAAATCAAGACATCTTGATTTTGAGGAACAAGTATAGTCACATGCCTAATTCACCTAATTAAAAGTGCTAGTTTTGGGTTTATTTTACCTTGGGTACGTATTAAGCCAGGGTGTATGTGTTTTGGGAATCACTACACAGAATAAACATAGTACTATATACATTTGTGTGTCAAATAAGGTATTTGTATAGCATACCCTTTGACAAGTTCTCCAGCTCCACTCTAACAACATCTTGGTCCATGTCACGAAAGTGCTACCATGAACGTGACTCTCCAGACTGGTCAGAAGAAACCTTGGCAGCTACATTCAAAGTATATGTTGTTATTCTTTTTTCCTCAGTTTCACAGTTGGTAGCCTGCTAACCTAGATGGACCAAAGTCATGACTGTTGTGTACTCATGCTGAAGTCCTTCTGAGTCAGTGTCACATAACGTGTAGTCATCCTTAATAATCCGGTCACAACCAATTTCTCCATTGCCAAACAGGCCAAAAAGTGGAGTATTAGGAAATACTTTACGAAAGGCATCAGCTTCCACGTTGCTCTGGTTATTATAGTAACTCTGACCTCTTCCCAGACAGGCAAACATGAAGCCAATGGTGTTTTTCTCTGGAATGTTTGCCGCTTTAAGCCGTCGAATGGTAACTTCAGCTGATTGCGGGGTGCTGACGTCCTGATCCAAGAGCACAGAAGCTCCTTGCACCTTTGAACCACTCAAGGTAAGCCCCACTACACCATATGCTCCCTGGTTACAGCTAGACAGAAATGTACAAGGAAAATTTTGTTACCATATTGTTCATCTATAACAATGTATTGTAATCATTCACAAATTTGCATTCCAGCAGGTGTGTATTTCATGTTATTGTTGATTATGCATTCACATACCAATGTCTGGGAGGAGAGAATACACTTTCCACAAGACCCCCTGCTACAAGAGCTTTGGTCTCTGCCAATGGCCCCAGGATCTGATTTAGAAAGCGCGCACCTCCGCATTTATATGCCTCATAGACAAACAGTAGAACCACACGAAGATCTGGGTTATCAATTAGTCCTGAAATGGAGGTAAATGGGAAGGGTTGGCAATAAAAATAAAAATGTGTTGCATGTTTAAATAATAATAACAACCTGCATCTTTCATGGCTGTGGAAGAAATCGTGTTTTTGCAAAAATGAAATGGCTTGATTTGAACTCCATCAATGCTGGGAAACATAACTGCAAAGCCTGCCTCTCCTTCCTGATATTCTTTAGGAGGTGCCATAGGGGAACTGTGGGGAGTTACTAAAAAAAAAGTGTAATAATTATTTATACTGGGCACATTCTTAACAGTGCTTTATTTCCATACCGTTATGTTTCATGGTATGGGATTTATCTTAAAACAATAATGCAAATATATTTAAAAGGAATGATCAACATAAAGATTAAACAAGACACTTACAGACAATGCCAGGGCTGGCAATTCCCATGATATCACAGCTTTTGGGAAAAAGTAAACTGACATCCTCAACTGGGTCAAGGAAAATACGCCTTCTTTTCGGTACTAGAGACAGATCATTTAATACAAAATTAAATCAAATTTACCACCACTTGTATTAAAACAAAGGTTTTCCTGTAGAAATAAATAATATGCAAATACATTCGGAGAGCACAATTATTATGGCTGTAATTTGTCACTTCAGTCTTTACAATATTACTTTTGGGTATTTATCCATTTTGTTTTTGGTACATAAATAAAACATAATCGAAGTTCTTGAAAATATGCCACGCAAAGCAGACTGCTACCTGTATCTTGAAAACACAGTTCTCGTCCGTTGAACGTCTCGCAGTCTACAATGGCCAAGACGGTTTTAGGCAGCAGAAACACATTCTAAAAATTACAGAAAAGGCCATATTAAGTCCTTAAGTCTTGTATACGGGCTAACAGAGCACCACAAGCTTACCTCCACCTCCTCCCTGAGAGCGCCGAAGAGAGAATGGACTGCCGAGTCACACGGTCCAGAGGCGGACACCCAGGACACATCCTGACGAGTCCTCAGGACTCGACGCGCACAGGTCCTCCACAACCTACACACACTGAAAACAACCACAACATATGTACATCACGTTACTTTGTGTGTGTGTGTGTGTGTGTGTGTGTGTGTGTGTGTGTGTGTGTGTGTGTGTGTGTGTGTGTACTTAATCCCTTTACTAAGACAATCAGATGCAGTAGCTTTCGTTACATCACATTTTTACTTTCGCTTGTTTAGCCAAACATTAGCATTACAAACACAGTTCGTGTCGTTACCTTGCGCTTTGTAGTAGTAACTTGGTTGGTACAAATGTGAGGATCCTCTCCACCACTTCTGCCACATTGCTAAGGACATACGCAGATTTGCTGTCTTGGACAGAAACAGACAGGTTTGGATTTTCTCCCATAACTCAAGTGTTGTTTCTGGAGCTGATGCGTCTGCGATGAACTTTCACCCTCCCCCCATGAGGCACCACACTGGCCCCTACTGGTCGGGAGGAGAGTTTCACACGTTAAAGCAACGAAAGTGTAGTAAGATCTTATTGTGGTTGAAGTCACACAGTCTAACTTTTTAGTTAACAACTAAACTGAAATAAAAGCTTGTTTTCATTTTTGACTTTTAACTTAAAACTGTATTCAAATATGCGCCTTAACTACAGATTGTATATGTGGTTAAGGCGCATATTTGAACGGGTTTGCATCTTTCCAAACCTCTAATTTGGCCTGGAGGAAGGCATCGAACTCGCTCGTCTTCTGTAACAGGTTTTAAACTTTACATTTCCATGGTACCATGCAATCAATTACCAACTGGAGCTATTATAAAATTAAAGCCTAAAGAATTTGGTGCAAAATACTAGAAGCCCTTGACAGTTCCTCTCTTGTGCAATTGTAAATAAATGTAAATGCCAGACAAGCAACATAACTAAACAATTTATTCACATCTTTAAAAGGAGACAAAAATTAGACAGTGCAAGGGGATAAAGTACTGTAAATATATTGAGGGCATACAGAGTTTATATTTGATTACAGCAAAGTAACCAGACTCAGCGTTTAACAAAAAGCACATAAAAAGTTCTTAAATAACCTTGGCTTATAATATGGCTTTATTAACAATGATATGGTGCAAAATATCCCAAACTATACATATAAACATTACATATTCCTGCTATACTATTACAGTGTATTATTTGCTACCTTGCATTTTTTTTCCTTTGTTTTCATTATTTACTTAAGTTAAATACACAAGGTCCCATGTTTTCTGCAGTAGCGGTACAGTACAGAGGAAGCGGTCATACTTGAAGATAAACAGATGACAGGAGCACCAAAGCTCAATCAAAGGTTACACATCTCCATTAGTGTCTGATCCAGCATCTGCTTTACACGCAGGTTCTCTTCTTGAGCACGTGAGAGTTTATCTGTTAATATAGCATTCAATCTGTTAAAGTCATTACAAAACAATGATATGACAAAGACATAAGGTATAATAAAATGTTGGTTAGAGATGTTCTTGTTTTTGTAAATTAAGTGAAAAAGGATAGCAGTTAGGTGTTGTACAAAGTGCACCTAATGCATGGAAAAGTATATTTTTTTTATACATTAGCTATTGTCAAGGCTGTAGTATTTGTAACAAGCAAATGAATAGTTCCTATACTAGAAGTCAACACCAGTCACTTTCTGGTTGGTGCAAAAAAAACAGAACAAAACAAAATATATGGCAATGGCTAACTTACAACAATTATGCAGTTAAAGTTATTTTAAAATGACCAGAAACAATACTTATAATATTAATTTTAAAAAGGCACATTTTATTTTAGTTAAAAATAGTAGCTATGTTTATATAGCCTTGATTGCCATGTATAGTTTTTACAGTTCTAAAGTATTTAATTTGTTTTAAGGCTAAAAGGTGACTTCGGAATGATTTCTTAAAATGGCATTGCTTCAGCCCAGTAAATAACCAATATATAAAAAAAAATATCTTCAAGCCATATGAGCATGCATTTTGAATTTTTGTTGTGTGTGTGTAACAAATTATGGAAGCGTCAAGGATTCAAGCCTCATTCAAGGCTACTCTGAGTTCATTGGTGAGAAGACGATTTTTTTCAAGCTGCTTGTATAGATGGTCTGGACAGCCAGAAAGCAAGAAAGAGAAAAGACACAAGGAGGGTTAGTACAAGACAAAAGATACAGCCTCTAAAGACAAAATCACTGAGATTTTATATTAGATGAAAATCCCTGCACTGAAGTGAAAAATTCCACAAAACAATGGAGCAATCACCCTGAAGTGTCCAAGCTAACCCTTCCCTGCAAACTTTTTGCTGGTTAAAAAACAGTGAAAATACAGTCCTTTAGTAATACTACAATTCTTATAAATATATCTTATCTTTGTTTTATACAGATGTGACTATAGACCATGTAACAGTCCTCTCAAACAGAAAAGGGAACAGTAGATGAGAGGAGCTTCAGAGTTTATTCAAAAGCTACTCAACAAAATAAATAAAACACAAATGTAGACAAATCAAAAATGATGGGACAAATGAAAAGGAAGAAACATTGCAGGAGAAAATGGTAAAGACTGACAGATGGAAAAACGTGTTTATTTTACAGAAAGCAATTTGGCTCAAAGATGTGCATGAGAGGTGAACACATGGATAGCAGCAGCCATGGCCCAATGTGCAGTAATTACAGGGCAGTGCAGAGATACAGAAACAGAGAAATAATGAAGGTGGGCAGAGCTGTGCACGAGAGAGATGATGATGTTCCACCAGCAGTTGGCTTCTGTGTGCAATAAAGTGTTTAGCTGTGAAGAAAAACAAAGAATGTCGGAAGGAGAAAAAGAAAAAGGAATGAAAAGCATGCCAACAAACTGACAGAAAACAAAAAAACTAATGAGGACTAAAGGAAGGTTGTAATAGTGTTAAGGTTTGGGAGAAACTATATACAAGTCACATTCGTACATATTAAAACAAACTAATCAATAAATATGTATATAATGATGTTAGGGGAGCTTTTATACTCTTTCAGAAACATGCCACTAGAGGGCACAATTGCACACATTGAACTGTTAGACTATTGAGTAGGGGCAAGCAGGTGGTCAATTACATGGAAGTCATGTCGTTGAGGGCGTGGTCCAGCTCCTCGCTGATGGCCTTGTACTTCAGTTTCTGGGCATAAAGCTCATCTATTGTGTGTTTGCAATAGTAGAGTGGAGAGGGATTAGAGGCACAATGAAAAAAAGGAAAAGGGAATGTCAGAAATATACATTCAAAGAAAAATACAAATGGATAGAAAAAGCAAGACAGAAATAGGAATGGTACATGGTGCAGCTGCTCATGGCTGTGACAGATTCCAGGGAAGTCACAGAGAAATAACCTCACATGTTTTAGGCGTGAGTACAAGGCAACGTGGCCTTGAACGGTCACCTCAGCAGAATGCCAAGCAGCACTACAGTGTGAAATGCTGTAGCTTATAACCAACTGAGCAATGATGCCTGGTGTTGGACAACTCAGGTAATACAATAAATATGTTACTTTATAAAAGTTCTAATACTCAACTGCTGCAAAGTTGTAAAAAAAAACAAACTAAAAAGATAAAAGTGTAAAGGATTCATACCCTCCAGATCATCAATGGTCTTCTCAAGCTTGGCGACTGATCTCTCAGCGAACTCAGCACGGGTCTCAGCCTGATCGCAAAAAGATAATAAAATACAAATAAATATGACTCACAGCATTAGTCTCAAGTTTGCCCAGTTAAAAATGTAGTATGATTACCTCCTTCAGCTTGTCTGTCAGGACCTTGATCTCCTCCTCGTACTTGTCCTCCTTCTGTGAGTACTGTAGTACAAAACCACAAGAAAATGGTTAGAGATGCTCATAAACTTTTAAAATCCCATCTGAAAAGACCATTATATTTCATAACATACCTTCTCGGCCTGAGCCTCCAGAGACTTCAGGTTGTTCTGAACGGTCTTCAGCTCTTCCTCAAGCTCTGAGCACTTGCTGTAAGTTCACACACAACAGTATTAAGATAAACTTTATTTTCTTGTTTCATTTAATAAAATAAATTTAAAAAAAAATAAAAAATTGACAATTTACCCCTCAGACAGCTCAGCACGCTCCTCTGTACGTTCCAAGTCACTCTCAATGATCACCAGCTTACGGGCCACCTGAAGTCAAGATACAGACAAACTCAGTGCAGTAACAACACACAACAGCTGCTGCTCTGGTGGGGAAAATAGAGCATAGACTTCAAAGCTCTGGACAGCTGACAAAACTCACCTCCTCGTATTTGCGGTCAGCCTCCTCAGCAATGTGTTTGGCTTCCTTCAGCTGGATCTCCTGAAGCTCCATTTTCTCCTCATCCTTCATCGCCCTGTTCTCAATAACCTTCATGCCTCTGTGAGAGAGATTGTGTCGGTTACAGACCTGCATTTATCACAATTCACCAAATATATTTACATCATATTAAAATAATAGTAATAATGTTTGTTCTATAGTACTGGCTTAAGCCTGTTCTGCCTGCGTGAGTGCACATTCTGGATTTTTAATACCAACCTCTCGCTCTCATCAGCAGCCTTCTCAGCCTCCTCCAGCTTGGTCAGGGCTGTGGCCAGACGCTCCTGAGCACGATCCAACTCCTCCTCAACCAGCTGGATACGTCTGTTCAGTGAAGCTACATCACCCTCAGCCTAAGTGAACATAGTCAAAAAATTACATTAGATGAAAAAGATTGTAGAATAAAGAATACTTCTAACAGGGAGACACTGCATTGGGTTGGGCAGGTGCCACCTACAGCCTGGTTATGACTTTGCTTTCTTGGCTCATCAAATATGAACGTGAGCATCTTTTATGTCCTGCCATTCTGACAAATCCTGCGCTCAATCCACCCCATAATCACATAAGGGGACAATTGTTACCTAGAACAATGCTATGCTGTGCTACATTCTTGTAGAGTACATGTATGCAGCGCAGAGGCCACTGTTGTGTCTAATGTTAGTGTGTCGTTTCTTACGGTCTGTTTATTTATTCTAGACGCTCAGGGTGGTGGCGCTTCATGTCCGCCCATCCCACAATTGGATCATTTTTAAGTCTACCTGCTACCTTGTTATACGCGAGTACAAAGCATAGCTAAGCAGGCCATGAAGCCACGCTTTTTGACCAGATTTACTCCTAATGCCGTCGGCCGCCTTCAAACTAATTGCCTTAAATCATTAGCCGTGGCTTACTGCTTCCCTAGCGCTCCTCTCCGCATTTAGTTCCCGTTGTAGTGAAGATGCTCGGTCCTCCGCCGCATCGGCCTGGTCCTGTAACGACTTGATTTTCTTCTTTACAGCTTCTAGTGAGCTCCCACCGGCCATTTTTTTTACTCTTTTTGGGGCGGCTATGCTAGTTTTTGCCTCAGCGTGGGCTCTGGGCGGACGGACACAGTGGAGATGCGACGCTTTGATCCCTGCCCCCACGCGCTTAATCAAGCCTTGATGAGGATTGGAACGTGCCAGAAACCCGGAAGTCACACATTCCTCTCAAAATAAAACTATTTACCTAGGCGTCAAATAAACATATAACACGCGCAGATGTTTGCAGTTTTGCATTAGTATGTTTTTTATAATTGATGCGGTCTTTGAAAACGCTATTTTATTCAGGTGATTTTACGAGCATCCCCGACATCCCTATTGATAAGTTGGGCGCACCCATCAAAATCACTGTCACGAGCATCATAACCCCACCCTGCAAAATAAAACAAAAAACAACCACTATATTTAATAATAATACTACTACTAATAAT